>JAWZYT010000598.1:50000-57500 GCA_034508575.1 Petrolisthes manimaculis | reverse complement strand
TAGCTATTGCTACTCCATCACTTGGCTCATTATCTTTATCAAATTGTTGTACTTCATAAATAAGACCTATTTCACAAAAACTGAAGAAAAAAATATTACAAAGGTGAAGTTGTTTGCTTCTATGGAGCGAAAATATCACGAGAGACCGTCCGACCCGCGGGCTCCTCCTTGATTGGTCAAAATAGGGTGCCTCTGATTCTGCAGCCACTACTTAAGGCTTTGATAACGGGTTTCGGCATTATCTGTTCTTCGACATACCTCTATATCGACTCATCTCAGTAACCATGTCTGGCCGAGGAAAGGGAGGGAAGGTGAAGGGAAAATCAAAGTCTCGCTCAAGTAGGGCTGGTCTTCAATTCCCCGTGGGTAGAATCCACCGACTCCTGCGTAAGGGCAACTACGCCGAACGCGTCGGTGCAGGCGCTCCAGTCTATTTGGCTGCCGTCATGGAGTACCTTGCTGCAGAGGTGTTGGAACTGGCAGGCAATGCTGCCCGAGACAACAAGAAGAGTCGTATCATCCCCCGTCACTTGCAGCTGGCCATCCGCAATGACGAGGAGCTCAACAAGCTCCTGTCTGGCGTTACCATTGCTCAGGGTGGCGTTCTACCTAATATCCAGGCTGTCTTGCTGCCCAAGAAGACCGAAAAGAAGTAAGGTTGCTCTCTGTCCCCAGAAGCCTCCTTTCCTCCTCTTCCCAAGTTATAGATCCGGCTCCTTAACGGAGCCACACTTGCCTTAACAAAGAGTTTGATAATAGACAAGCTACTTATTGCCTTCAATTTCTCTACGCAGCAAAATCCAAAGGTCAACCGAGTAAGTAGGGAAATTGATATAATAAATGCTTTTGGGAAAATAAAAACCTGTTATTGAATTCAAAATCATCAATCTATAAAGCCTCTAAGAAATACGAAGATGGGTAGTTAATAAATGTTAGCACGTCTGGTAATAAAATGTTAGGGCTAACGATAGCTAGTAGGGGATATATTGATCACATGCTTATACATACTGACTCACATAAGAAAAAGAAAAGAAAAGAAAAAAAATATATAGGGCGCTAATATGAATAAATGAAGTGAAAAAGTTTTTTTTTTTATTGGCGTTACTATGAATAAATGAATTGCTGGTTAGATTGGTATTAAAAAAAAAAAAGGCTCTCTTTTACTTTCACACATACACATTAATTGTATGCTTATACATACTGACACACATAAACACTCTTTAATAAATTAAACGCACTTAAATTAATACTTACACACAAAACCCCACTTCATTCAATTTATACAAATACACACATAAACCACCTTAAAACAAGCAAATTTGCACACACACTCGTACGCCTATCCTTACACACGCCACATATTCTTTACCCGTCTCTCCTCATTAAATGAATAACCTAGGAAAAATAAAAGGAGGAACTACAAAATTATCATTGAGGGTAGGCAGTCTCTCCTAACAGAGTCCTATAATTATTATACCTTCCATACTCTTTGTTTCTACTTCGTCTGCCTACCGCACCACGATCCCTATAAAGCCCGTCTCACATAATAACACCACCAAAAAGATAACCAGCATTAATGCATGGCCTCACTCAATTTTGTCCATAACAGTTCTTTCAAGTCTAAAATGTTGTGGCTCCTAATAGGAGCCGATTGTTGACCAAATGATGCTTTATTTGGAGGAGGTGTACTTGGTGACAGCCTTGGTGCCCTCAGACACGGCGTGCTTGGCAAGCTCACCAGGGAGCAGGAGCCTCACGGCGGTCTGAATCTCCCGACTGGTGATGGTGGACCGCTTGTTGTAGTGTGCCAGGCGAGAGGCCTCGGCGGCGATTCTCTCAAAGATGTCGTTCACGAAAGAGTTCATGATCGACATGGCCTTAGAGGAAACACCAGTGTCTGGGTGGACCTGCTTCAGTACCTTGTAAATGTAGATACTGTAACTTTCCTTCCTCTTGCGCTTCTTTTTCTTGTCTCCTTTAGCAATGGCCTTTCCAGAAGTTTTGGGTGGCATGTCTACCTAGTTCCGTGGGGAGTTTGTAGTCGGACCGTTTTTTTTTTTTTTTTTTTTTTTTTTTTTTTTTTTTTTTTTTTTTTTTTTTTTTTTTTTTTTATAGAAAAGGGGGTTGAAAGAGAGGATTGGAGGGGAAGGAGAGTAGTTCAGAAAAACAGAAATACAGTAGGAGAGTAAAGTTGGTGGGCTGTCCACCTTGCTGTTTTTGTTATAATTTGTGTGTTTGTGTGTATGTGTACATGTACATGTGTGCTTTGTGTGTGGGTTGTTGTTGGGTGTTGTGAATAAATGGTAAGCTAAAGCTAGCTAGCTATTTGATTTAATTTTTAGGATATATAATGGTTGCCCATTACTATTATTATTATTATTATTATGTATATATATATATATATTCTTTTTTTTTTTTTCTTTTTTTTTTTTTCTTTTTTTTTTTTTTTAATATTTTTTTTTTTTTTTTTTTTTTTTTTGTTATTAATATTTTTTTTTCTCAGTTACTTAGTTTTTTTTTAATATTGAGTCCTGATGTTGTAGCAGTTAATGGTAATTGGGTGTTGGAGCCGTGTCTATGTTGGTAAGACTGCTAGGGAACCAATTGTTGTATGTTGTTATGTTGTCTGCTTGTGTTTTTAATTCTTCGTATATTGGGTTTTCTTGGTCTTCAAGGGCTGTCCATATCTTGACTGCTCTCTCGTGTAGTCTAATGTTTATTGGTTTTGTTTTTGTTGTATAGTGTATTTCTGAGGTTGTCATAGTGTATGGGTATCTTTGATCTGTTGCAAATCTTAGTGCTTTGTTCTGTATTTTTTGTAATTTACTAATTTGGTTTTTGCTTAAGGTGTGTATTGGGATAGGAGGATAATCAAGCACTGGCAGCACCAATGCTTTTACTAAGTGTATTTTAATTTTTGTAGGCATTCCTCTGAATCTAAATAGCCTACTCAGTGCTGCCATTGCTCTGTTCTTCCTTTCCCGTATATGTTGTGTATATCCTGTTCTGTTAAGTGTTACTCCTAGTGTTGTGCCTTTTGGTCTGTAGTCTACTGCATCGTCGTCAATTATTAGTGGTTCTATTTGTCTTTGACCTAATATTATTGGAGTGAATTTTGTTATGTTAGTCTTTATCCTCCATTTCTTTTCATAGTCGTTTATTAACTCAATTTCTCTTTCTGTTTTTCTTTTCATTATTTCCTTTGATTTGCCACCGTAGCCCACTATCTGTGTAATATCGTCAGCATAAACGATGTTTCTACCAGATATGGGGTGTGGGAGGTCTCTGGTGTATGTGACAAATAAGGTTGGAGAGAGGACGCTTCCTTGAGGTACACCGCACCCCAGGTCAAAGCTGTCACCTAGGAATGTGCCTACTTTTATCCTGGCTTTTCTATCGTCCAGGAAATCACACAGAAGTTTTTCTAATATTGTTGGTAGTCCCAACTGCAGTATTTTGTATTTCATGCCTAGGTGCCAGACCTTGTCAAACGCCTTTGTTATGTCCCTCAGGACCAGTTGACATTGTCCCCTGTCTGCCTTGAATTGTGCAATACATTCTGTTGTTAATGCTAGTGCATGTGTGGTTCCTCTTCCAGTGCGGAATCCGAACTGATTGGTGTGGTATAATTTGTTGTCTTCCAGATGTTCTCTTAGTTTCCTGTTTATTATTTTTTCAAAGAGTTTTCCAGGAACTTCCAGTAAGGATATTGGTCTGTAGTTTATGGCTTGTCGTGCGTCCTTTCCATGTTTTGGAATCAGTCTGATGGTCGACTCTTTCCATTTGTCTGGGAAATACCCTGTCGAAAGTGTTGCATTGTATATCTGTAGTAGTCTTTTTATGGCTTCGTCTGGGAGATGTTTCATGATTGTTTTGTTTATACCACTGTTACCTGGGCAGGTTTTCTTCATTCTTCTTATGTGATATTTTATCTCCTCTTCGTTTATTTCATCAGTCAGTAAGTCGTCTATGTCGTTTAGTCTGTCCTTGTTGGAAGTATGGTATGGAGTGGTTCGGTCTATGTTTTCTGTTAGGAATTCTTTTACAAGATTCGTGGTATCTTCATTCTCTGCCTCATCCTCATCCTCCTGGAAAACATTATCCCAAATTTCTCTGTGTAGTTTCTCTTGGTCTTGGTCTTTGTATATTCGTTCGTTTCTGTCATCTAGTAGGTAGTACGTGTATGGGTTGTATTGTCCTGAAAGTGCTTTAATTTTTCTCCAAAATGTGTTGGCGTTTTTGTAGTCTGCAGCAGTTTGGGCGATTGTTTCAGTCCATTGTGTGTTAGATTCTTGAATTAGTGCTTCCTGCAGTCTTCCCCTCAGATTCCTGTACCTGTTGTATTGTTGTCGTGTCCATCCATGTATGTGTGCATGTGTTCTGAGTGCTGTGAATTGTATCATGATTGTGTTTGTTTCGTGGCTGTGTTTTGGTGTTGGTAGTGTTCTGTGGCGTGTAGTAGGTATGTTGTTTTTAGTTGCAGTTTTTATTGTTTCATGCCATTTTTCTACTTCTGTGTCTATGTCCTCAAGCGTTGCAGGGTCAGGGAATTCTGTGGAGTTAATGTTTTCACTAATTTCAGTTTTAAAGCTTGCCCAGTTGGCTTGCTTGAAGCTTGGTCTCGGCATGGATGGGATCTGGATTGGAGAAGCGGAGATGGTGAAGATGATAGGTATGTGGTCACTGGTGGTGAGGGGTCCTGGGGCAGTGTGTGTGTTGTGATGTGTTCTGAAGTTAGTTAATATTATGTCTGGTGTTGTGTTGCTGTTGGCTGAGTAATATGTAGGGAAATGTGGTCCTATGTGTTGTATAGTGCGATTGAGTGTGAGGTTGTATAGTTGTCTTCCTGCTGTGTTTGTGTGTCTGTATCCCAAGAAGTGATGGTTGGCGTTTAGATCTGCTAGCATATATACTGGAGTGTTTCTTCTGAATAATTGTAGGAAGTCAGGAATGGGTATGTACGGTCTGGCTGGGGGTTGGTAAAGTGTTGCTATTATAATTTTTCCTGTTGATGTATCTATTTCTACTGCAAGTGTGTCTGAGATGAAATTGTCTATGATTTTATGTTGTATGTTGTGTTTTATTGCTATTGCTGTACCGTCTGTGTGCGTGTTTGTGGTGTTTTTTCTGTGTATTCTGTATTGTGATAGATGTAATGGTTTGTTGTCTGGTATGCCGTGGCTGTTGATGAGAATGATGTCTGGGTCTATTTTTCTGTATATGTTAGCAAGATCTGTCTTCCTTTCCCTCCAGTGTAGCACATTGTGTTGTATTACCTTCACTGTTGTCGGTTCCGTAGTCTTGGGTCTCTGGCGTCTTTTGGTGTTGGTGTGTTGTGGGGTAGGTTGTGAGGCTGGTGGGATGTTGATGGTTGTGTTTGCAGGTTGTTCTTGCTTTTTGTTTCTGTGTCAGACATGGTTCTTTGTGAGTTGTCTTTTTTCTTTTTCTTTTTGTTTTTCTTCTGTCTTTTCTGGTTGTTGTCAGCTGAGGATGTTCTGGTTTGGACGATGTTTTCTTCTTCTGTTAGGTTGTTCTCTTCGTCTTCACTTTCTGATGGACTGGAATTTTCTTCTGTTTCCTCTTCTTGTTGTTCATTACTCGTGCTTTGTTGTGGGTTTGGGTGGGTTCTTGGTATTGTCTTGCTTAGGATGCTGTTGATTATGTCTGATGATGGTGGGTTTTGTGGACCAATCAGTCTTGGTAAGTTGTTAGCTTTGGTTAGGAAGTCCAGGTGATCTTGGTAGGAGCCAGGGATAGCAGCATTCATTAGGTGAGCGCTGTAGAGGCAGAATAATATTGTTGGTACTGTTGAAGTTCCTAGGTCCATGGGTGTTGCAATGTTGCTGGTTTGGCTGTTGTTGGCAACTTGTGCATAGGTTCCCCTTGTTGTTTGTTGTTGTTGTTGTGACCTTTCCTTTATCTTAATTGCCTCCTTCCTGTTTGGGCAACTCATTGCTAAAGTCCTATGACTTTGTCCACAGTTGAGGCAGCATTTTTGGGTGTTTGTGCAGGTTTTCCAAGTATGGTCTTGTCCGCCACATTCTGAGCAAATCTGATGGGTTGTTGGGAGTGGGCACTGAGATGTAGGATGTAGTTCTATCTTGTAGCATCTCATACATGTGGTGATTGGTGTATACTTTTCCCGTTTTATCTGGTGGTTGGCAATACTCATATTGAACAGTCTTATCCCATCATTCTCTGCCTTGGCTGCCATGCTTGCATCCTCAAATTCTATTTTGATGGTGTACTGGTTCCTGTCAGTTCTTGGGAATTTGAATGCATTCTTGACCTTTGCCCAATCGTTTTTGGTTTGTATTTCATCCTCTATGTCGTTTTTGGAGTGTTCATATATCAGTTCATCGACCCTCTGACAAATGACTGTTCTCCTTGATTTTACTTCAGGTGGTAGCATTGGGTCGAAACCTGCTTTGTTGAGTTGTTGTACATTGTTGTAGTTCAGGAGGGTGTCTGCATCATTGTCATTAGCAGTGACTGCCACTATGCCGCCATCATGGGTAGAAATGAGGTTGCATATGTTTATGTTGGTGTTAGCCAGTGCTTCCAATAGTTTCTGTTTTGTCCTTCTATCGTTGGGGTCCAGTTTGTGTTTGATCTTAATTCTAGCCATGTTGTTATATTGTTTCTTAGGTGTTTCCTAGTTTAAACATAATGTCTGAAGTTTATGGTTAGAAGAAGGGTCTACCTATCCCTAGGGCTCACCTGTCCAAGTGGTTGTCTTCCCACCTGCTAAAAGGTGTCGTAGGAGGACCACAAGGATGTCCCTGGGACTTCCCCTGGTGGGGTAGCCTATTCCTGGCAGATTCCCTAAGCCCACTTAACATCCATCAGCCCAGCACGAACACTGGTTTCCGGGGGTTAAGTAGGGTAGTACCGGCCTCAGAGTAGTTGCACAGTGCTCTGGCCACTGTGTACCTATCCTGAGGGGCTTTTCAAGCACAAGGACAGTGGCAGCTGCCCCTGATTTTGTCCAGCCAGTACGAAACGGAAAGAGTAAGTGGAAGGAAAAGGTTGCTAAGACTGCTGGATCGAGATTATCCCCAACACAGTTCTCCTCTATCACAAGACGGCTGCCAGCACACGCTTGTGGATAGTGGGGAGGGACAGTGTTTGGTTTTAATTCAACCAGTAGTCACAAAGTCTATATTTTATTCTCTTTTCCAGAGAGATTGTCTGGATAAAATGAGCCTGAGCTGTAATATGAGCCTGAGCCTGAGCTGTAATATGAGCCTGAGCTGTAATATGAGCCTGAGCTGTAATATGAGCCTGAGCTGTAATATGAGCCTGAGCTGTAATATGAGCCTGAGCTGTAATATGAGCCTGAGCTGTAATATGAGCCTGAGCTGTAATATGAGCCTGAGCTGTAATATGAGCCTGAGCTGTAATATGAGCCTGTAGTCGGAGATCTTCTCGTTCAGCATAAAACGAAATGCAAAGTTGCCGCTCCGACTACTCATTAGTAGTCGTGTAGTCGGACCGGCA
>JAWZYT010000598.1:0-45000 GCA_034508575.1 Petrolisthes manimaculis | reverse complement strand
ACTGGGAAAACATTTACACACCACACCCACCCACTCCAACTGTCATTCAACATGTAAACAACATTAACCAACATATACAAAACATGCCACTCATGATTCAGCCCGACACACCTATACACTTGCATACACTAGACCCAGAACACCTTCTCACAGCCCCATTTGATACTGACGAAGTCAAGCTCTTGCTCCGACATGCCCCTAAAAAGGCACCGGGTGCGACAGGCATTGGTTACAGACTTGTACACAACCTCCCTGACAAAACCATTGAAGCCATAACGACATTATTCAATGCCTGTTTAGCAACTGGTTACTTCCCTGACGCTTACAAAAAAGCCACTGCTACTTTGATCCCAAAACCAGGTAAACCCAAGACAAACCCTGCAAACTACAGACCAATAAGCCTTCTTGAGACAATAGGGAAAACACTAGAACGACTCATTAACAAACGACTACGACTACATCTCGAAGACGACGAACTACTGACAGAAAAACAATTTGGTTTCAGACCCTATCGCTCCACACAACAAGCACTAAATATAATCACCAATTACATACACATAAACAAACATACTCCCAAACCCTACAAAATCGCACTTGTGACCAAAGACGCAGAGAAGGCTTTCGACAAAGTATGGCACGAAGGCCTGAAGTACAAAATCTGCACGCAATTTAACTTTCCCATAATAATTCAGAAACTCCTTTGTAATTTTCTTGATAACAGATTTATGCAAATTAAATTTCAAAATAATTTCTCGGAATATTTTCCACTGCGAGCAGGTGTGCCTCAGGGCTCAGTCCTATCTCCCACCCTCTACATCCTCTACACAAATGACATGCCCGACCCGATCCACGCTGACTCACTCACAATACAATACGCAGATGACGTAACTCACGTGACTAGGGCAGGCACACTTGATGCCCTGACAACCAAGACACAGAAAGAGCTTGACAGTGTTTCACAATGGGAGTCACACTGGCGGGTTCAGACTAATCCAACCAAATCCCAACTCACATTCTTTAATATTAAAACTCAAGCTCCTCGTCCACTTACCCTCTCCTCACACGACAACATCCGTACTCCCATCCCCATCTCCAATACCTGCACTGTATTGGGGCTAAACATAGACAATCACATTCACATGCACAAACATGCATTAAGCATCACTGCCAAAGCAAAATATCAGTTGGGCAGGTTACAACGATTTTATAACACAGACACCAAAACAAAATTACACCTTTACAAAACACTCATACGCCCTCTCATCTCATATTCACCCCTTTCAGTATCACTCACTGCCACCACACACCAAAAAAATCTACAGATAATTCAGAACAAGGCTCTCAGATGGGCACATAAAATACACTGGCAGGACTTCACCACAAACGAAGAAATACACGCAATCACAAACATGCCACCAGTCAACACTTACCTACACTACCTTTCAGACAAACAAATAAACAAACTCACAGACGGCCTACAACACTACATTGACAAACTCAACGCCATAACTCCACCTAGAAGACAATACGCAAACCTTTTCCATGCAGATTCCAGGCCACCACCCATACCTACTTACACCTACAGATAAAAACACAAACACACCATTCTACAGACAAACATTAAAACACTCAATTCACAAACAATAAACACCAGCTGTCCCTAATTCTTCCCTGATTGACTGATATCTCATCACTCGGGGAAGAAGTGGGGAGAGCCAGACACACACGCACTTATGCTTGCACTGACTCACATAACCCATACTAATCAACAACCCCCACCCATCCTTCCCACATGCCTGCCCACTTCCTACCCTAAAATCCTTCCCTTATCCCACTGGCTCCATTAATGACTCGGATCTATTTCAATCATACCTATTCCTCTTCAATTTTTTTTTTTTTTTTTTTTTTTTTTTTTTTTTTTTTTTTTTTTTTTTTGTCTCACATTCCATCACCTCAGCACACACCACAAGACCATTTCTACCCGCCCGCCCTTGCCTCGTCCTACATCCTCTTTCCTGAGTATAACAGTCTATTACCTACTTCCTTTTCCCAACCACCTACCAACGCATGTTGAGTTAAGCCTCGGCTCTTTTTCTCCCACTAAAGCTCACTTCCTCTTGCTTACTCTTGCTCTATCCCCAACCTTCTTTCCCCCACTTTCACTACTTCACTTCACTAAGGTTTCGGCATTATCTGTTCTTCGACAGACCTCTATATCGACTCATCTCAGTAACCATGTCTGGCCGAGGAAAGGGAGGGAAGGTGAAGGGAAAATCAAAGTCTCGCTCAAGTAGGGCTGGTCTTCAATTCCCCGTGGGTAGAATCCACCGACTCCTGCGTAAGGGCAACTACGCCGAACGCGTCGGTGCAGGCGCTCCAGTCTATTTGGCTGCCGTCATGGAGTACCTTGCTGCAGAGGTGTTGGAACTGGCAGGCAATGCTGCCCGAGACAACAAGAAGAGTCGTATCATCCCCCGTCACTTGCAGCTGGCCATCCGCAATGACGAGGAGCTCAACAAGCTCCTGTCTGGCGTTACCATTGCTCAGGGTGGCGTTCTACCTAATATCCAGGCTGTCTTGCTGCCCAAGAAGACCGAAAAGAAGTAAGGTTGCTCTCTGTCCCCAGAAGCCTCCTTTCCTCCTCTTCCCAAGTTATAGATCCGGCTCCTTAACGGAGCCACACTTGCCTTAACAAAGAGTTTGATAATAGACAAGCTACTTATTGCCTTCAATTTCTCTACGCAGCAAAATCCAAAGGTCAACCGAGTAAGTAGGGAAATTGATATAATAAATGCTTTTGGGAAAATAAAAACCTGTTATTGAATTCAAAATCATCAATCTATAAAGCCTCTAAGAAATACGAAGATGGGTAGTTAATAAATGTTAGCACGTCTGGTAATAAAATGTTAGGGCTAACGATAGCTAGTAGGGGATATATTGATCACATGCTTATACATACTGACTCACATAAGAAAAAGAAAAGAAAAGAAAAAAAATATATAGGGCGCTAATATGAATAAATGAAGTGAAAAAGTTTTTTTTTTTTATTGGCGTTACTATGAATAAATGAATTGCTGGTTAGATTGGTATTAAAAAAAAAAAAAGGCTCTCTTTTACTTTCACACATACACATTAATTGTATGCTTATACATACTGACACACATAAACACTCTTTAATAAATTAAACGCACTTAAATTAATACTTACACACAAAACCCCACTTCATTCAATTTATACAAATACACACATAAACCACCTTAAAACAAGCAAATTTGCACACACACTCGTACGCCTATCCTTACACACGCACATATTCTTTACCTGTCTCTCCTCATTAAATGAATAACCTAGGAAAAATAAAAGGAGGAACTACAAAATTATCATTGAGGGTAGGCAGTCTCTCCTAACAGAGTCCTATAATTATACCTTCCATACTCTTTGTTTCTACTTCGTCTGCCTACCGCACCACGATCCCTATAAAGCCCGTCTCACATAATAACACCACCAAAAAGATAACCAGCATTAATGCATGGCCTCACTCAATTTTGTCCATAACAGTTCTTTCAAGTCTAAAATGTTGTGGCTCCTAATAGGAGCCGATTGTTGACCAAATGATGCTTTATTTGGAGGAGGTGTACTTGGTGACAGCCTTGGTGCCCTCAGACACGGCGTGCTTGGCAAGCTCACCAGGGAGCAGGAGCCTCACGGCGGTCTGAATCTCCCGACTGGTGATGGTGGACCGCTTGTTGTAGTGTGCCAGGCGAGAGGCCTCGGCGGCGATTCTCTCAAAGATGTCGTTCACGAAAGAGTTCATGATCGACATGGCCTTAGAGGAAACACCAGTGTCTGGGTGGACCTGCTTCAGTACCTTGTAAATGTAGATACTGTAACTTTCCTTCCTCTTGCGCTTCTTTTTCTTGTCTCCTTTAGCAATGGCCTTCTGGGCCTTGCCGGCCTTCTTGGCAGCCTTTCCAGAAGTTTTGGGTGGCATGTCTACCTAGTTCCGTGGGGAGTTTGTAGTCGGACCGATGGCGATGGTGATTAGAGTTAAGAATAGAAATTAGAGTTGTGAAAGATATTCACAATAAGAAAAAGATAGAAAATGAAATACAGAATGAGATAAAAAAGATTCCGGGCTCAACCGGATTGCTATTCTTTTCATATTCATTTTTTTTTTTTTTTTTTTTTTTTTTTTTTTTTTTTTTTGCTTACATATAAATATTGTTAAAGTTCATCATTTACATTACTATCAACATTATTATCATAACCATCACTAATTTAATAAACATACATACACACATATACACATTCACACACACACATACATACACAAATTCACACATATATATATATATATATATACACACATACACACACACATATACATATATATATTTTATATTTTCATTTTTATTTATTTACTTATTTTTATTTTTATTTTATTATTTTTTACTTTTGTTATATTTATCTATTTTTTATAATTTTTATTGAAGGGCCAATTCCCCTTATTGGGTCTTGGTTACACCTCATCTTTTTAATTTTTATTAATATTGTAAATAGTGGTAATATTTTATTATAACAATGTATAATGAATAATATATTGTTTACATTATAGCTCTGTAACTCAACGGAAACCAATTGTTTTGTTTGAAATTATTTTCTTCTTCTTCTTCTATATTGTGTAAATTATTTACAAATTCGAATGTTTGAACATTATTCCATATTGATGTAGCTCTTTCATCTAATAAATCTTTTATTGTTTTTAATCCTGCTCTTTCATGAAGTTCGTTATTTGTTACTTTTTCTGGATATTTTATATTGTAAATATATCTTAAGGCTTTATTTTGAATTATTTGCAGCTCATGTATAGTAGTTTTTTTCATTCCATTTATAGGGATTGGGGGATATTCTAAAATTGATCTTATTAATGTCAAATATAGTTTTTTCTTATTTTTTACTTTCAATTTAACAAGTTTATTTATTTCTAGAAGTTTAATTCTTAATACATTTAGTTTTTCTTTTATAAATTTCCTGTAACCAGTTTTTGTTATTTTCAAACCAAGAACTTTACCTTCATTACTATATGGGTATACGTCTCCATCGACTGTTATAGGTGCTGAAATGTTTCTTCCTATTGGAATAATCTTAAATTTTGCTGTGTTTGTTTGTATTTTCCATTTATCTTCATACTTATTGATGTTCTCAATAGCATTTCTTGTATGTATAGCTAATAGTTCTTTAGACTTCCCTGGGTAACTAACAATTTGGGTTACATCATCAGCAAAAGTTATGTATTCACTATAAGGGGATGGGCTTGGCATGTCAGAGGTATACAAAATAAATAATGTTGGTGATAAACATCCTCCTTGAGGCACTCCACTTTCAGTTTCAAATGGAGGTCCTAAGTATTGTCCTCTATATATTTGAATTTGTCTGTCTGACAGGTAATCACATAGTATTATTTTCATATAAGATGGTAAATTAGTTTTTAGTATTTTGTATTTTAGTCCATTATGCCATACCTTATCGAACGCTTTTTTAATATCTCTTAAAATCAAATTGACACTTTCTTGTTTTGCCTTTGCTATTGCTATAGTTTCAGTTATAATTGCTAAAGCTGTATGAGTTCCTCTGTTTTTTCTAAAACCATGTTGTCTAATGTTTAATATATTATTATTTTCTAGGTATTTCAATAATCTGGCATTTAATATTTTTTCAAAAAGTTTTCCTGTTACTTCCAATAATGATATAGGTCTATAATTGATTATTTCTTTATAGTCTTTTCCTTCTTTTGGTATAAATATCATTTTAGTTTTCTTTAAATCGTCTGGAAAATAACCTGCAGCAAGTGAAGCATTAAAAATCTCTAATAATATTTCAATTCCTTTGTTTGGTATGTTCATAATTACATTTTTTGTTATTCCTGTAAGTCCTGGAGTTTTTTCTTTGAATTTTCTCAAATGATGCAATAGTTCCCTTTCCGTAATTTTCTCATTGAATGGTATTGTTTTCATATCTATAATATCTTTTGGTGTTGTTTCCTCTATCCTTCCCCTTAGCCAGTCTTTGATATGTTCTTCATGTTCTCCATCAAATTTTTCATTTTCCTCTTCTGATATTTTAAAAACTTGTTTCCATATATTTCTGAAAGCTATTTCTTGTTCTTTATCATCATAGAGTTGTGTTCCACATGCATCTTTAACATAGGGTGCTTTTGTCTTTTCTTTCCCATTGACTTGTTTAATTAGTTTCCAAAAGTTCTTAGAGTCAGTGCTTTCATCTATATTTTCTATGAGTTTATCCCATTCTTCATTTTTTTGTATTCTAAATAACTCTTGTATTTGTTGTTGCAGTTGTTTTATTCTCTGCAATGTATATAAATCAGGCCCATTGATTTGGATATAATCATATAAATGAATAAATTGTGTCTGTAAATATCTAATATTTTCTGTTATCTTTGAGTGAGGTAAAGTTTTATAGTAAGATTTGGGGATGTTATTGTTCATTGCTAATATTATAGTCTTGTGAAAATTTGCAAGTTCATTATCTATATCTTCTATATTTTTATGGTCTAATTTAATTTTCTTCATTTTATTCAATTCAAGTTTAAAAGTTTCCCAGTTTGCTTTGTTCATTAAAAATCTTTCTTTTGTTGGTATTTGGATTGGACTTGTGGACAAAGTCATTATTATTGGGATATGATCACTAGTTGTTAATGGACCTTGTTTTAAATAGTAATTTAATGATGCTTTATTATTGCTAAAAACTCTGTCTGGGGTTGTCATATTTCTGTGTCCAAGAAATGTTTTAAAATTAGGGCCTAAGTGTATTATTTTACCATAGTTCATAAGTGTATATAAAGAATTTCCTACATTGTTGTTGTTGTTATGACCGAAACTTTTATGTCTAGCATTAAAATCACCTAATATATATGTTGGTTTATTATAATTTACTAATCTTAGAAAATCGTCTACTGGGAGGTAAGAACGTCTTGGGGGTAAATATGTTGTTGCTATTATTATTTCTCCAATTGTTGTATATATTTTAATGGCCATAATTTCCTGGTTAAAGTCATCAATGATTTTATAATTAATATTAGTTTTCACTGCTATTGCTATACCATCATTTAATTCATTTGATTTATTTGCTTGATATACATCATAATTAAACAATTTAATTTTTTCATCTGTTTTCTGTCCATGTTCATTAATTAGTATTATATCAGGGTCTATTAATCTGTATGTATTATATAGGTCATATTTTTGTGTTTTCCAGTGTTTTACATTATGTTGCATAATTGTTATTGTACTTCTCATTATCTTCTTATGAGTATTTCTTTGTCCTTCTATGACCTTCCGGTGGTGATCTGTCGTTGAGTCCATTTCTGATCTTCCTAAATGAGCCTTCATCTACCCTTTTGAAGTCGTTCTTGGTTATTCTGATTTTGTTCACTGATATTAGTTGTCTTATAATGTCTTCCTGGAATTTGTTGTCTGTATAGGTCCATTTGAAATTACCTCTCTGGATGTGTTGCATAATATACTCCAGAGGTGGATCTACTGTTGGTAATATGTTTTTACCAGTGAGGTGAATTTTCAATCCTATATCACTTGCTGCTTCAGGGTAGGTTATTCTTATTGGTGTTGTCTCTAGTTCAGGTGTCATTTCACTTTCCTCGTTGTAAGATTCTCGTCTGTTGTTGTGTGCCTCAAGTCTCGGATCACGATTCATTTGTAGTGTTGGTCTCTGATCTTTTTCTTCATCAATGGGTGTTTGTGGTTCTTCCTGTACTAATGGTGCTACTGTTGCACCCATTAATTTGCTGGAGTCAGGGTCGTCTGGAAACCACATAGCTGGAAGGTCATTCTTAATTAGCATTTTGTTTAGTTCAGTTTTGTAGGAACCGGGGTTGCAGAGATTCAGAACATGGGCGTGCATAATGCTAATGAGTATTTTTGTATGTTTTTGTTCACTTAGGATGATATGAGTTTTGTTTTCATTTTGTTTCATTTCTTCCACCGTCCTCTTGGCTACTTCAGCATAGGTTTTTTCGTTTGTTTGTGCCGTTTGCTGTTTTTGTTGGTTTATTTTAATATTTATAATGGATTTTCTCCATGGACAAATCATAGCCAATGTTCTATGGTTTGCTGGTTTACCCATTTTTTTGCAATTTATACATGTTTTTTCTGTGTTTATGCAATCTTTGAAAGTATGCCCAGTTTCACTACATTCAGAACATACTTGTATTCCTGCGTCTGGACAATCTTTCGTAAGGTGGTCTTCTAATTCGTAACAATTATAGCATATGTCTATATGGATATATTGTTCATGTTCAATCTGTGATGAAGATATTGCCATATTGAACCCAAGTAGTCCTTGTTGTACCGCTTTTTCAGCCATTGATGTTTCCTCCATCCTGATTTTCAGTAGGTTTGTGTAGTCTTTTATTTTTATCACTTCTTCAATCTTTAACCAATCATTTTCTCTTTCAAATTCTTCCTTTAATTCATCAGCTGTTTTAGATCCTATATTGTAGTCCAATTTTCTGAGAAAAATCGTCCTCTTGGATTTTATGTCTGGTGGTGTCAGTACTTGCAGACCAATTTTTTGTAGTTCTTCTCTTGCTTCTTTACACAAAATTTTATCTGCATCTTGTTCATTTCGACATATGGCCTTATAACCCTCATTAGTGTTGAAGATCCTTGTAAATGGTACTTTAAATTTGCCATACGCCAATTCTAGTATTCTTGATTTTTCTATTGGGATTTGCTTGTCAACAATTCTTAACCTGATTGTTGGTGCCATGTTGAATCCAAATCCAAGCCCTACAATATAGTTATCATTTTTTGTGTTGTGTAAAGTGATTTGTGCTCAGCCTACCTAATATGTGTCGCCTAGCCCCTGGCCTAACCACTCCCCCCCAACGGAGGTCGTGAAGTGTGGCCCTGGGGAAAGACACACGTTCCCAACAAGTGGGTGCCTATCCCTATCCCTATGAGTGCCTACTGTACCACCCCTGGGTCCTCACCTGCTCTAAGCAGGCCCCCTTCACTCGGCCTCTAAACAGGCCCACGGTCGGGGTTCGATTTGCCAATAAGGTGGTACAGGTCTCTAACGGCCGTGAAAGAGCACAGTGTAAATGTGTGTGTGTGTTGTGTGTAATGTGGAGCAGAATAGCTGTAGCAGTAGGCGAAACTGTGAGCAGTCGTGGAGTGGTGGTGTTACAAATAAGACAGCTGTCTAGGAGTGGTGGTGTCACAAACAAGACAGCAAGGAGCAGAGCAGAGCAGCTCAAGCAGCGGGCGAACCGGCGTTTGATAGGTAGATCAGCTGTGGTTATGGTGGTTGGAGTATTGTTGACGATAATGTCAAGGAGCAGAGCAGCTCAAGCAGCGGGCGAACCGGCGAGCTGTTACTCCTTGTTGTTGGTAGTCGGCTTCTTGAGGTGTAGTTGAGGTGAGTAGTAGAGGTAGTAGTGAGTAGAGTAGAGTGAGTAGTCGGACCGGCTGCTGTAGAAGTAGTGAAAGTGGGGGGAAAGAAGGTTGGGGATAGAGCAAGAGTAAGCAAGAGGAAGTGAGCTTAAGTGGGAGAAAAAGAGCCGAGGCTTAACTCAACATGCGTTGGTAGGTGTTTGGGAAAAGGAAGTAGGTAATAGACTGTTATACTCAGGAAAGAGGATGTAGGACGAGGCAAGGGCGGGCGGGTAGAAATGTGGAGTGTGCTGAGGTGATGGAATGTGAGACTTAGAAAAAAAAAAAAAAAAAAAAAAAAAAAAAAAAAAAAAAAAAAAAAAAATTGAAGAGGAATAGGTATGATTGAAATAGATCCGAGTCATTAATGGAGCCAGTGGGATAAGGGAAGGATTTTAGGGTAGGAAGTGGGCAGGCATGTGGGAAGGATGGGTGGGGGTTGTTGATTAGTATGGGTTATGTGAGTCAGTGCAAGCATAAGTGCGTGTGTGTCTGGCTCTCCCCACTTCTTCCCCGAGTGATGAGATATCAGTCAATCAGGGAAGAATTAGGGACAGCTGGTGTTTATTGTTTGTGAATTGAGTGTTTTAATGTTTGTCTGTAGAATGGTGTGTTTGTGTTTTTATCTGTAGGTGTAAGTAGGTATGGGTGGTGGCCTGGAATCTGCATGGAAAAGGTTTGCGTATTGTCTTCTAGGTGGAGTTATGGCGTTGAGTTTGTCAATGTAGTGTTGTAGGCCGTCTGTGAGTTTGTTTATTTGTTTGTCTGAAAGGTAGTGTAGGTAAGTGTTGACTGGTGGCATGTTTGTGATTGCGTGTATTTCTTCGTTTGTGGTGAAGTCCTGCCAGTGTGTTTTATGTGCCCATCTGAGAGCCTTGTTCTGAATTATCTGTAGATTTTTTTGGTGTGTGGTGGCAGTGAGTGATACTGAAAGGGGTGAATATGAGATGAGAGGGCGTATGAGTGTTTTGTAAAGGTGTAATTTTGTTTTGGTGTCTGTGTTATAAAATCGTTGTAACCTGCCCAACTGATATTTTGCTTTGGCAGTGATGCTTAATGCATGTTTGTGCATGTGAATGTGATTGTCGATGTTTAGCCCCAATACAGTGCAGGTATTGGAGATGGGGATGGGAGTACGGATGTTGTCGTGTGAGGAGAGGGTAAGTGGACGAGGAGCTTGAGTTTTAATATTAAAGAATGTGAGTTGGGATTTGGTTGGATTAGTCTGAACCCGCCAGTGTGACTCCCATTGTGAAACACTGTCAAGCTCTTTCTGTGTCTTGGTTGTCAGGGCATCAAGTGTGCCTGCCCTAGTCACGTGAGTTACGTCATCTGCGTATTGTATTGTGAGTGAGTCAGCGTGGATCGGGTCGGGCATGTCATTTGTGTAGAGGATGTAGAGGGTGGGAGATAGGACTGAGCCCTGAGGCACACCTGCTCGCAGTGGAAAATATTCCGAGAAATTATTTTGAAATTTAATTTGCATAAATCTGTTATCAAGAAAATTACAAAGGAGTTTCTGAATTATTATGGGAAAGTTAAATTGCGTGCAGATTTTGTACTTCAGGCCTTCGTGCCATACTTTGTCGAAAGCCTTCTCTGCGTCTTTGGTCACAAGTGCGATTTTGTAGGGTCTGGGAGTATGTTTGTTTATGTGTATGTAATTGGTGATTATATTTAGTGCTTGTTGTGTGGAGCGATAGGGTCTGAAACCAAATTGTTTTTCTGTCAGTAGTTCGTCGTCTTCGAGATGTAGTCGTAGTCGTTTGTTAATGAGTCGTTCTAGTGTTTTCCCTATTGTCTCAAGAAGGCTTATTGGTCTGTAGTTTGCAGGGTTTGTCTTGGGTTTACCTGGTTTTGGGATCAAAGTAGCAGTGGCTTTTTTGTAAGCGTCAGGGAAGTAACCAGTTGCTAAACAGGCATTGAATAATGTCGTTATGGCTTCAATGGTTTTGTCAGGGAGGTTGTGTACAAGTCTGTAACCAATGCCTGTCGCACCCGGTGCCTTTTTAGGGGCATGTCGGAGCAAGAGCTTGACTTCGTCAGTATCAAATGGGGCTGTGAGAAGGTGTTCTGGGTCTAGTGTATGCAAGTGTATAGGTGTGTCGGGCTGAATCATGAGTGGCATGTTTTGTATATGTTGGTTAATGTTGTTTACATGTTGAATGACAGTTGGAGTGGGTGGGTGTGGTGTGTAAATGTTTTCCCAGTGTGATTTAAATTCGTGTGTAATTTCCACGGGGTCTGTAATGGCTCGGTTGTTGACAATCAGGCGGTGAGTGTGTTCCCTGGGGACACCCTTCAGCCGCCTGATCCGGCACCAGAACTCCCGTGGGTTATTAATTCTGTGAGATTCAGCCTCTTTAATTACGTGTGTCCAATGTTTGCGATGGTCGTGTTCGAGACTATTGAGGATGTGGTTTCGGAGGAAGGTTAGGTCTTGCCGTATTGGGGCTAGTGTGTGTAACATGTTTTTGTTGTGGTTGAAGCGGTTTCGGAAGCATACGAGGAGTCGTTGTGTACGTATGGAGGGTCTAAAAGAATAGATTGGTTTGTGTGTTGTTTTGGGTATGGACCTTTCAGCGGCCTGAAGTATACTGTTGTGTATGTGTTGGCATTGTGTGTCTATGTCTGCTATGGTTTTGTTTTCGTAGTTTGTGGTGTATCTTTCCTCGGCCAAGATGTGCTTGTATGTGTCCCAGTCAGCTTGTTTGTATTTGAAATGTTTTGTTGCTGGTATAAGTATAGGGTTTGTAGAGATGTAATAGATGACTGGGATGTGGTCTGACCCCGAATGGGGGCCAGGTTGTATGTGGTGGTGGAACATGTTGAAGTGTCTGTTTGTGATGGCAACATCGGGTTTGCCAGTTCCTCTGTTGGTGTAGGTAGTGTGGAAATCTGGGCCGAGAAAGTTAAGTCTTTTATGTTGCATGAGAGTGTATAATTGTGTACCGTGTCTGTTGTTGTTGTTGTGTTGTAATGCGTGGTGTGTGGCGTTCATATCTGCTATGTGAAGTACTGGAGTGTTGTGATTGAATATGTAATTCAGGTCGTTGAAAGGGATATGTGTGTCTGGTCTGGTGTATGTTGTGGAAATGACAAGAGGTCCTAGGTCTGTGTATGTTTTTATGGCTAAGAAATGTGTAGAGGACCAATTGCGGTGTATTAGTGTGTGTTTGATGGTGTTTTTGACAAGAATTGCAACTCCGTCGTATGCTCCCTCAGTCTGATATGATTTGTATGTGAAGTGTTTTATTGTGTGTCTGTGGTTTGTACATGTGCTGTTAAGAAGTATGATGTCTGCGTCGTATTCTTGTATTAGATGTGAGAGTAAATGTCTGTTTGTGTAGTAGTTTCTTATATTGAATTGTATTATCTTAAGCATCACTACCTTTAATTGTGGTAACTCTTGTGGGAGATGGGGAGAGTTTTGTGTTGTGTGTCTTTTGTTTTATGTTGATTGCAATTTTGCATTTCCTTTTATGCTGAACGAGAAGATCAAGGGCTACCACTAGCCCCGCTTGCTCCTCCGTGATTGGTCAAAACTAGGTGCCTCTGATAACAAAGAACAACCTACCAGAATTAGCAATAATAATTCGAATTGCAATACACAATTCTGGCTACTGATACACGCATTTTTTTATTACAAAGCAATAATGATGTAGGCAAAGGTTTGTTTGTACTAGCTCCATGCCAGAGAGAGAGAGAGAGAGAGAGAGAGAGTCTGCGTGTGTTTTACCTCCATGGTTTTATAGCAACTCACAATATTGATGTTATATTTGATAATTAGTGAAAACTGGATTTAGAATTTCTCGTCCATCATGAACACACATACTCTTACAAACACACACGTACCCACGCATACAAGGTATATTCTCTATCGACAGTTTGAATGAAGATATACGAAAAAATAATTTGAGAAATATTTATTGTAAGTATAAATCTTAGCCATATACATGCATAGTCTAGTATAATATACTGTGTATATAATGTTTGATATCTACATGGATCTTTCTATCTATCTCACTTTACGGTGGGATGTATATTCAAAATAATCACGATAGGCAGGGAAGAACAGAGTATGGGGAGGAAGGTAACACACACACACACACACACACACACACACACACACTTCCTCACATGCACGTGCGTATGTAAGGTTTATATATATATATATTTTTTTTTTTTAATTTAAATGAAGATATGTGTAACATGGGTGAGTATAGCTTGAAATAAATGATGACAAAGAGAAGACTGGAAAGTATATAATTTATGGAGATGCCTTCATCTAATTACATAAAACACTCTTTCTTTGATAGCCTACTCAGTGTTGGTAATAATTTTATATACGCACACTTTCATGCATGCACAGGGGGATCCGGGAATAGAGATAAATAGATAGATAGATAGATAGATATAGATGATGTACTAGGACATATCGCATCACTTCTCCAGGCACGAATGGAACACCCCAGAATCATTCGTAGTAATGCCAATACTCACAATACTGTATAGTCAAAATTCTTAAAAATAACAACGGATTCAGACTTGAAAGGTGAGACCATCCTTAACAATAATACAATGGTTACGAGTAACGATATCATATGCCTATCGGAGCAGTTTGTTTGTATGTGCATCATCGATCATGCAGTGTAATTAATACACAGTGCTAGTGAAGGTGTAACAACAACCCCTGCACCTCCATTATACAGTCATTTGGAAATATTCGGACAGAACTGCATTAACTTGCAAGTAAAAAAAAAAAAATAATAATAATAATAATAATCAGCTTATTTACGTAAGAGAGCGTAGCCGAAACTCTACCAATCATTAATTGGGAAACGAAACTAGATTAAAATAAAGAACCATAAAATTACTATTGAGGGTAGGTAGTCTATGTAGTCTCTCCTAAAAGGATAATTTGTGGACCCCAGGGGGGTCCGTTGTTCTGAGTGTGACCAGCAGCAGTGGTTTGTTGTCATGAGATGCACACGATTGGGGCACCTAACCACCAAAACCATAGAGAGTGCGGCCCTGGCGTTTGAGGGCGTACACCACATCCATGGCAGTGACAGTCTTCCTCTTAGCATGCTCCGTGTAAGTGACGGCATCTCGGATGACGTTTTCGAGGAACACCTTGAGTACGCCGCGAGTTTCCTCGTAGATGAGACCAGAGATACGCTTCACACCGCCACGGCGTGCCAGACGACGAATGGCAGGCTTGGTGATGCCCTGGATGTTGTCGCGGAGCACCTTTCGGTGACGCTTGGCTCCTCCTTTGCCCAGACCCTTACCACCCTTGCCACGTCCTGTCATCTTGATATGCTCTGAGTCAGAATAACGGCGCTGCGGCCGACCGCGGGGACTATATCAGCCCGGGCGGACGTGGTGCAAAGCCAACTTGTATTGATTCCTTAAAACAGGGAAATAGCTCACATTTTTTCCTCACGAAAACTGTTTCCCCACATCCTTTCCTAACACCTTCTTTCTAGAAAAGGGTCCAATTAAGACGACAACACTTAGCAACGGCCGAAAAAGCTTGAAATACTTATAGGATCGCGAGTCCCCTCGTAACAACCAATGAGGGCCGATTCTCTGACGGGGGGTTGCCAAGCTCCGCCGTAAATATCGCGCGGGTGCCCGGCGTCAGTTTACTTTCAAAGCCACATTTACCATGGCACATTATGCGTCCAGACTCTGTGTAGTCAAGACCTCGTCCTCGTTGTCTGCATAGCGCCAACAGTTTCCACGTATTGTCCGTTTGAGCTACCTTGGGTTCCGAGGCCTCTTGCCAGCAATACTCTGTTGTCTCTTTGCTTTTGTAAAGTAAATAGTAACGTAATTTGCAGCGTTTTGCTGCACTGCTGTTGTGCACCTTCTGTGTTTTGTCTTTGCTTGAGGACATCATGTAGTGCATGCTAGCTAGTAGATAGTTGTTCCCTACACCAGACCCGCAGCACTCGCTGCCTCAGGGGTAATCCCTGTCGTAGTGGGGCCCAGTAGTCTGGTGTGTCATTTGGGCACCTCTTTTTCTCGAACTACTCTTTTTCTTCTATATTTTCCGCGACCTCCTGGGCCTACGGTTGTCTCATATTTCTGAGCAACGGTATTCGCTTGGGAGGTGGGTTCTGACTACACCACCCCTCGCATTAGGCAGGTTCGGTGGTGGGAAAGTTCCTAACCTAACCTAACCTAACCTATGTTTCATGACTTTTGCTGCTGCTCAGATACCTGACACTGTTAAGATTGGATACGAAATTGTTCACGTTAGACCATATATTCAGAAACCCATGCGTTGTTTCAGGTGCCAAAAATTCGGACATACAGCATTGAGGTGTTTCACTAAAAATTCAGGAGAATTAATTTGTGGTAAATGTGCCGGAAGTCACGAGACGAATTTATGTTCAGAGACAGTGTTCAAGTGTGCCAATTGTGGCGGCCCCCACCAGGCAGGTGCAGGTATCTGCAGAAGTCTGATTGTGGAGACCGAAACAATGGCATACATGAGGGCTCATGATGTCAGTTATGGTGAGGCAAAGAGGAAGGTGGAGGGGGTTACCCAGGTTCCCACCGTATCCTACGCCGGAGCTGTAGCTGGCTCATCTAATGCTCCTGCAGTAAATGACCTCTTGGAACTTCTGAAGGCTAAAGAAAAAGAAAATCAAGCATTAACAGATAAAGTAAATAGTTTGGAAACTACAGTAATTGAACTGAAAGAATTAGTTGCACAACTTGTTGAATCAAACCAACAACAAAAACAGAAACCCCACAAGGCAAATGAAACCGCTAAGAATAAACAAGCTCAATCTCATGTTCTCGCTCAGGTGACTCCCACGAAGCATGTATCCGGGACTCAGACAGCTCGTCGTGCGTCGAGCTGCTCGAGGTCTGGATCTGTGACTCGTGGAGAGGCACAGGCGATGGAGACTATCATCTCCAAACCATCCCGTGGGAGGTCCCCGGGAAGTGCTGAGGAAGAGGAGGGTACTCCTTCCCAGCACAAAAAGGTTCGCCAGGACGAACACGGCCCTCCAAAACACCGTAAACCACGATAATCTTCGCGCTGACCATAGTACAATGGAACTGTCGAAGTCTTAGAAGTAGATTAAATGAACTTAAACTTTTGGCCTGTACTTACGCTGCCGATATTATTGCCCTTCAGGAAACTCATCTGGATAACCGGGTTGAAGACGAGGTTATCCAGCTTCGGAACTACGAGTTAATTAGGAAGGATCGAAACGGGAGGGGGGGAGGTGGGGTAGCTCTCTACATCCGCCGTTCCCTCCCTTTCACTGAGGTGCCATCTAATTTCCCTCTGGAGTCTGTCGCCTGCAGAGTGAAATTCGGTGGTACCTACCTGACTGTCTGTTCTGTCTACTGTCCTCCTGATACAGTAACTTATGATGATGTTTTTGATCTGCAGGACAGTCTGCCCTGTAGAAAATTAATTGTAGGTGATTTTAATGCACATCATACGTTATGGGGTTCCCTGCGGGATGACAGGAAGGGGGAACAGATGGCTAGGCTTATCAGTAATTCCGGTTTGATTCTTTTGAACGACGGTAGTCCGACGAGAGTTGATGATAATACCGGTAATTTTAGCGTCCTTGACCTATCTCTGGTCTCCCCATCAATTGCCACTTCTTGCCAGTGGCTACCTATTGATGACTCATTGGGAAGTGACCATTTTCCTATTTTGATTAAATATAACAGCGACACTGTTAAAGAGCCTTCAGCTCCTAAATTTAACGTAAAAAAAGCAGACTGGGTGTCCTTCACAAAGAGTCTCAATATTGAAATTGTTGGGGAAACCATTGATGATAAAGTAAATAACATTAAAGATAGTATTCTCAAAGCCGCAACGGCAACAATTCCTAAGACTTCGATAGATAGCGCAAAGCATAGAGTTCCTTGGTGGACGCCAGAATGCCGCATAGCACTGTGTGAGAGAAATAGGGCCTACAGGCTTTTCAAAACTCACATCAGTGATGAGAATTTTCGCAAGTATAAACTTGCGAGAGCTAGGGCTCGTCGAACCATCAAACAAGCCAAACGAGACTCCTGGCGAAGCTTTGTCTCTACTATTAACACTGAAACATCTATCTCCAAAGTCTGGTCCACTGTTAAAAATATAAATAGAAAGAAAATCTCAAATAAAATCACTAACATCAAACATAATAACGTCAATTATGACGAGCCTAAAGATATTGCTAACGCCCTCGCCAGGCAGTTCTCTTTTGCTAGCAGCTCTGACAATTACCATCCAGCTTTCTTGCCTCTCAAGGAAGCATCAGAGCTGCAGCCTATTAACTTTGCCACAGGAGATGAATTGGATTACAACTGTGATCTTACAATGCAAGAGCTTGTTCAAGCCCTAGGAGCCTGTAGTGGGACATCCCCAGGACCCGATGAGATTCGGTATGAGATGATAAAGCATCTTGATCATGATTCCATGATCAAGATGCTGCAGGTGTTTAATGAAATTTGGAGGGGTCATGCCTTTCCAAATTCATGGCACTTTGCACATATCATTCCCATACCGAAAGGAGGGGGGGACCCCAGATCGACTTCATCGTATCGCCCTATTGCTCTCACAAGTTGCTTATGCAAGGTCATGGAACGAATTGTTAATCGTAGGCTATTGCATTTTTTAAATTCCAGGAACTTGCTGGTTGATGAGCAGTGTGGCTTCCGCAAAGGTCGACAGACGCTCGATCAATTAGTAAGCCTGGAATCTCACATTCAAGAGGCATTTGCCAAAAAACAGTTTTTAGTTGCAGTATTTTTAGACATAGAAAAAGCCTACGACATGACCTGGCGACATGGCCTCCTCAGGAAACTACATGCGATGGGATTACGCGGTAATCTGCCCTTTTTTGTTCAAAATTTCATGTCTGACAGAACTTTCTCTGTCAAGCTTTTTTCGGATACAGTCACTTTCTCGGACACTTTTGTCCAGGCAAACGGGGTCCCCCAGGGAAGTGTTCTGTCTCCGACCTTATTTCTATGTATGATTAATGACATTCTACCAGCTCCTCCTCGAAATCTTAAATACTCACTGTATGCTGATGACTGTGCAATATGGCACTCCAGCCATAGTGCACAGTTTTCGGCAACTCGAATCCAATCGGCACTGGATTTGATCCATAATAGGGGCCTCCAGTGGGGTTTTAAGTTTTCAATTAGAAAAAAATGTAGGGGTTATTTTCACTCATAGGAGGAAACCAGACGTCCGGTTGGCTATGGGTGAAAAAACCCTACCTATTCAAAATTCAACTAGATTTCTTGGACTGATTTTTGACAGACTACTCTTTCTTCCATATTTTCCGCGACCTCCTGGGCCTACGGTTGTCTCTTGGCTGAGCAACGGTATTTGCTTGGGAGGTGGGTTCTGACTACACCACCCCTCGCATTAGGCAGGTTCGGTGGTGGGGAAGTTCCTTCCGCACTAACTCCGATCCCCTAGCTGGTACTGGAGTACGCCGCCAGGCTACCACTAGGGAGGGTTGAGTAAGGTAACTTATTTTTTTCCTTAAATTATTGTCGTTTTGGGGGGGTTGATACAATAGTTAAGGGAGTTAGGAGAGGGTGAGTGGAGAGGGGTCGGACGTAGTCCGATGTCCCGAATGGCTGATCCCTCGACTAGCCTTCCTCCTCCTCAAGGAGGGAGGCTGACGACCAATGACCATCCTAAGACAAAGGCAGAAATTAATGGAACCCCTATGGCTGACAGACCACGGCAACAGAATATTAATATTCCCTCCCAGAATGCTCGTTATGTGAATATAAGTTGTAAGAATAGTGCTCAGTCTCTCAAGGCTGTTAACCCATTTATCATCAAAAAGGTCCTTGATGGTCAGGTGGGTGGCAGTCTTGAATATGCTAAGAAATTGCGAGATGGTAGTCTCCTGGTAAAAGTGCTGAACTCTTCCCAGGTTGAGTAGTTTGAGAAAAAGAGGTGCCCAAATGACGCACCAGACTACTGGGCCCCACTACCACAGGGGTATTGAGTGCTGCGGGTCTGGTGTAGGGAACAACTGCCTACTAACTAGCATGCACTACTGGGTGTCCTCAAACAGAAACAAAACACTGAAGGTGCACAAACAGCAGTGCAGCAAAACGCTGCAAATTACGTTACTATTTACTTTACAAGTGCAAAGGGACAACAGAGTACTGCTGGCAAGAGGCCTCGGAAACCAAGGTAGCTTTAACGGACAATATGTGGTAACTGTTGTGGCTATGCAAAACGAGGACGAGGTCTGGACTATACAGAGTCTGGACGCATAATGACTTTTCCCAGAATTCTGGCAGTTTATATACCCTTGTATGGTTTGAATGCACTCAGGGTAATTAAGACATTAAGGGTTTTAGGGACATGACACCTCCCCTCGTAGAAGACTAATATTAGTAGGAAAATTAGTTTTTTTAATTAGATGGACCTATCCCGACAATGTTGATGATATAGTATTTCTAGACAAGGCATCTGCTATTTTGTTCTCCGATCCCTTAATGTGATGTATATGAATGTTATACGGTTGGAGCAAAAGGGACCATCGTAACAGCATTTGGTTAGAAAATTGGTTACGGGACAAGAAGGTCAAAGGGTTATGATCTGTACACTAGCAAAGAATGAGAACCATACAAATAACACTCAATTTTTTTAATTGTGAGGATAATTGCTAAAAGTTCTTTCTCAATCGTACTATATCTAAGTTGGTGTTTGTTAAGCTTGGCAAAAGAGTTGCTATAGGGTGAAGAATTTCTTCTTTCTCTTGTAGTAAGACTGCTCCAATAGCTTGATCTGGCATCTGTCTGAAGAATGAAGGGTAGTTTGAAGTCTGGAGTCAACAACACTGGATCATGCGCCAAAAACTTTTTGAGTTGGTCAAAGGCAGTTTGACAGTCAGTGGTTCATCCAAAGGTAACCTTGCCACTGGTAAGATGAGTAAGGGGATAAGCGACTGCAGCAAAGTAAAACCCTGCCATACCCAGAAAGCGCCTTAAGGCCTTCCGATGAGTGGGAACAGGGTAGTTCAGGATCGCTTCCACGTTGGCAGACTTGGGTCGGACACGTCCATGACCCACCTCATGCCTTATGTAGGTTACAACAGCACTACAGAAGTTCGTCTTGGCCAGCTTGACGGTGAGGTTGGCATCTTTCAGTCTCTCCAGGTCAGTAGCTATACTAGCAAGATGTTAAATCCAAGTATTAGAAAAAATAATAATGTCATCAAGATACACATTTACCCTTTCAAGATCTTGTAAGATAAAATTCATGATTCTCTGAAATGTGGCTGGACTATTTCGCATTCCAAAAGGCATCACTAGATATTGATAAAGTCCGAATAGTGTAACAAATGCAGAAATTGATTGAGCCTTCTCCGACAATGGGATCTGATAATAACCTTTTAACAAGTCTATTTTAGTAATGAAAGTTGATCAATTAAATCATCTACTCTGGGTATTAGATATGCATCTGGTGAGGTAACAGAGTTGATCCGTCTATAGTCAGTACACAAACGCAGAGTTCCATCCTCCTTAGGGACAAGTAGACACGGTGAAGCCCAAGGAGAGCTGCTGGGGACGGCTAACCCATTCTCCAGGAGATAATCGATCTTGTTTCATATGAGTCTTCTTGATCTAAGGTTGTCTGTAAGGTGCCTGATGAATAGGAGTTGTTCCAGGGATTAATTCTACATTATGACATAATAAAATACAACGACCAGGTTTATCGGCCAATACTTTTGGGTACCTGGACAACAAGTCAGAAACTTCATTTACTTGTGAGTTATCTAAATAACACAAATAACTCTGTAGCATTTGTACTATATCTGAATTTGAACATTTACTCCACTCACACACAAAATCATTGGTTTCAAACTTCTCATGCCCAACATATATGGTTGTACATTCTAGTCTCATGGAATCAGTTGCAGAGTCAGGTGTTACATTATATTCGGAACCTTTCTTTGATTTTGGTAAAGGACTTACTATGTCAATTATTATCTTCTGGAAAGGTTCTGAGGGTAAGATAATTGGTCGCAAAGGAGCAGGGGGAATAGACTGACTGGGCTTTCCAACCATCTGACAAGTAGCTTAGGGCTGGTGGTACACACACACACCTTCATGGCCTTCCTCAGTAGCTCAGGGTTGTTAAGACACTCATGCCTTCCTCAGGAGCTCTGGGCTGTTGGGACACACACACACCTTCATGGCCTTCCTCAGTAGCTCAGGGCTGCTGGTACACACACACACCTTCATGGCCTTTCTCAGGAGCTCAGGGCTGTTAGGACACACACACAAATTCATGGCCTTCCTCAGGAGCTCAGGGCTGCTGGTACACACACACTTTCTTGGCCTTCCTCAGTAGCTCAGGGCTGCTGGAACACAAACACCTTCATGGCCTTCCTCAGGAGCCCAAGGCTTTTGGGACACACACACCTTCATGGCCTTCCTCAGGAGCTCAGGGCTGCTGGTACACACACACACACCTTCATTGCCTTCTTCAGTATCTCAGGGCTGTTGTTACACACACACCTTCATGGCCTTCCTCAGGAGCTTGGGGCTGCTAGGACACACACACACCTTCATGGCCTTCCTCAGGAGCTTGGGGCTGCTAGGACACACACACACCTTCATGGCCTTCCTCAGGAGCTTGGGGCTGCTAGGACACACACACACCTTCATGGCTTTCCTCAGGAGCTTGGGGCTGCTAGGACACACACATACCTTCATGGCCTTCCTCAGGAGCTTGGGGCTGCTAGGACACACACATACCTTCATGGCTTTCCTAAGGAGCTCAGGGCTGTGAGGACACACACATACCTTCATGGCTTTCCTAAGGAGCTCAGGGCTGTGAGGACACACACATACCTTCATGGCCTTCCTCAGCTCAGGGCTGTTGGGACACACATTTTGAGAAACAACAACAACCTGTAAATAAAGAGTGGCTGGTAAAGTCATGGTCTAATGTACTGCAACATCTTCCAATGAGATGGCTTCGAAAAATGATCCGAAACTATAGCTGTTGGTGTGCAATTTTGGTTCATAAAATTAACTCAACTAGCTCGCTTTTATTCACCAGGTTGCAGTACATTAGACCATGACTTTACATGAGCAAGCTAGAGGCTACCTTCAGAGACTACGAGATAAAACATCTCAGGTAGGTGTTTATGAGTGATATAGGCGTGAAGCTGTATTGGAAATTGCAGCAGGCAAGAACAAAATTATCTTATTAGTCTATGAAGCTAACCTAGTAGATAATCGAATGAGTATAGCTTGATTTTGAAAAATATCGAGTAAAGTAATGGAGTAGGAGGTCTGGGAATAGTACCTTATTAAGTAAGTACTGTGTTAGTCTTGCCTAATCATAGCAAATTAATGTAAGGTAAGGAGTATCGAAGAATGTTGTAAGAATTAAAAAAAAAAAAAAATGCAATGCTACAAAAACCTGTTACATCGATTTTCTTGCAAAATTATTTGCAACCTAGCAAATACAATTCGTGTGAGAGTGCATTTGTGGATTAAATTGTTTATAATTGTTATATTTAATTATTGTTGTTGTTTGACTGAGTAATAAATGTAGCAATGTAACATAATTGGTTTTGTGTGACCTTACGAAATTGCTAAGAATACTTACTATAATGCAAATATAATGAGGAATCCTTAAATAATAATAGAATTAAGAAATTGTATATGAGGGAAGAAAGGAAAAGAGATTTAGAATAATATCTCCACACAGCAACACCGCCAACATGTCGAACGTCTTCTTAAAAGTCCGGGAATAAGGTAAGAATAAAATTAATAAATATCTTACAAATATCTTACAAATATATCGTTACAGTAAGTCATTACAGTAATTATCAAGTATATTGCCATTTTCTGTTACAATATTTTTACCTTTATTACTCACTAATTTATACCATTCTAAGAGTCTAAGACATGCCCATGCCATTTCCAAGATAGGTCATATTCAAATGGGTCATTTTGGAATTAGCCTGACCTAACATAGACTGCAGGAAACTTCTGGGACCTAACCTGGACAAACTACTGGAACCTAACCCTGGTAAAGTACCAGGACCTAACCTGAACAAACTACCAAGATCTAATCTTGACAAACTACCGGGACCTAACCTGGACAAACTGCCAGGACTTAACTTGGACAAACAACCAGGACCTAATGTTGGTAAAGTACCGGGACCTGACTGGGGCAAAATATTGGGACCTGATCTGGGCAAAATATTGGGACCAAGTCAGATCTGGCAACACTGTTACAAAATTTCAATAGTCTAGGACTCTAAATGAATACCAAAATATATCTCGCACATTTGTAATTTAGAAATAATTCCATATTATTGTTGCCGTATATGCCGGCGTACAAGACGACTGGGCATATAAAATGACCCCCAAACTTCTGGGGAAATTCTCAGTCGTAGTATATGTTTGTCATATAAGATGGGTACGAAATCTGAACCTAACGTCAGCCCAGTCAGTTGTGGGTGGAGGAACATATGGTCAATACAGTAAATGTTTATGTACATGAAATGGAAGTTTTAATATTTTCGTGTGTGCATCTATTACATCGTGAGGCAGCTTCCCTCAAGTAATGATTTGTTCAGTAAATGTTTTCTTTTCAACGGTGCACAGAGTTGGTAAGTTTTTTCGTGTATGCATCTATTGTTATAGTGTCACGATACGTATACAGATGCTACGGTACATCCTTTGTAGGGTAGAAACAAGGGTCAGGTAGGGTGGTGAGACTGTATAATGGAAGGTCCATCCCTTGGGTTAGACGCAATAACATGTGGTGTCATTTGGGTGAGATGAGGTACGGTGAAGAGATGTGGTGGACACACACACACACAGAGCCGTGAATGTACTGGCGAGTGTTGACAACTTGACATACAAAGACATTATTTCTTATATTTACCGTTAAGTTAAGTAAGAATATTTAAGAAAGTCGTATATACACGAAAATACCGGTACTTACCAACTGTCTGTGCACCGTTGAAAAGTAAACATTTACCCACCAAACCAATAACCATCACTTAAAGGAAGCTACCAACCATCACGTATCCATGAAACACTTGTATATAATTATTGTAGAGGTAATGCAAAAAACATATTGAAATGCAAGCATCTAATACACAGAATTTGATAGATATAAAGCCTTTAATGAAGTTAGAGTTACTGGTTAACTATTTCCTTAAATCTCATCACCTAATACAGACCGATTCACAGCACAAATTCAAAAGCCAAATTTTGTACACGGCGTATAAAACGACCCTCGATTTTCAGGGCACTTTTTATGGTTTCAAAAGTAGTCTTATACGCCGGTGTAGCAAAATCAAGTGAAGAGTCCCTGTGCATTTATACTGCGCATGTGTGGGTGGTTGGGCTGCCAGGTATTGCTAGTGTGGGTGATTGAGTTACCAGATGCTGCCATATCCTACCCTACTATATACATGTATTTTATATGCCTATTTTTAAAATCGTATACATTTAATTTTTCAAAAGTTTGTGTTTTAAATGGGAACAACTATAATATTTGCAAGCGATTGGCAGCAAAAAACAGTACATATGATGCCCCTAGTATGGAAAAAAACTCATAAATAAACATACGTTCATACGGAGAGGTTGCCCTCCGCTGCTCTATGATCACTCCGACTTCCTGCCTTCACACACACACAAGCTGATATCATGTTAATAATAAATAAGGTATTTATTGAAAGAATTACTGTTTTGTTGCAGTGTTGCCAGATTCGGCTAGGTCCCAGTACTTTCTCCAGTCATTTTCTATATTCTACCACGGTTATTACCATGGAGGTAGTATAGGAGGAGAAGGCATGAGCTGGGCTGAGTGCGGTAGTGAGTGAAGTCAGGTCAAACTATCATCCGCCATATTGTGGTTGGCAGGACTCAGGAGAGCGCTGCCAGCCCTGGACTGGACATGGAGTTAGTACAGGCATACTACCTCCATGGAGCAGGGCAGGCAGTACTGTAGGGTTCTGTACGAAATTATGGTATGCATGTGTGTGTGTGTGTGTGTTGGGCGAGGACATCTGAAAATTCAATCCCAGGTTAAGCCCACAGTTAATTATCGAGATGGAAAGCGCCTCTCCCTTCGCACGGAGGTGCTGATTATTAATCCCATAATTATTTCCCAAGATAAAAAGCTTATCTCTTTCCATGGACAATAACTTAGTAATTTATTTTCATAAATGTGTATTGTACAAATGCTGCATTATAAATACATACAACAGAAGGTCCTACATCATTAGAAAAGACTTGTACTCTACTGGCCACTGAAATGAATTAGTTTGGTATATGTTTGACGGCTCTTTAAACTGAGCTGAGATTGCATTTTGGCAGTGTAATGTTTTCCTGCGTACTTGTACAGTTCCGGACTGATCAATGGTCCACACTTCTTCCACCCTTGCCTTGGTGTGGGCCTCAACGGATATGGTATCACTGACAGGTGGAGGGGGGAGGGGAGAAATGTGGGCAGAGTTATATAGGGGGGGTAGCGTTACCAATGTTGAGCCATCCAGAAATTTGAATCCCGAACCACTTGTGATCATGGATGTGAACCACTCACTTGAAGGTGGTAGGAGAGGAGGGGTTGGGTTGGGGAGAGAGGGGTAAAGCTTCACCAGTGATCGAGATGGAGAGAATTATTGGATCAAGTAGCTAAATGTTTTCTTCTGTAATTTAAATCCAACTCTGATGCTGCATTCCATGGGATATTCTTTATTATTTGAAATGAATCCAGATTTTACCTAATATAATTAACACGACACCAGTTTTTGATGACTAATATATCAAGCGATGCACCACCTACCCAGTGTTAAGTTACATTTCAAGTAAATCCTTTATTTTTATCCTGTATCATTCATGACATTTTCTAAGAAACGTTTATTGTGTAACTGGTTACCAAATGATAATAGTTATAGTGTAAGATGTTAATTACCCAATAACTACTCCATCTGTTCTTCCTCACCCCGTCCTCCCTTATTCAATTCACTGTTTCCTCTTCCTCCATCCCACCATTCCTTTACTCTCCATCTTACCACCACTACCATCATTCTGTGTGTTGCTGCATAATCTGTTAATGCGCAAACACGACCACAATAGAAATAAAAGTGATATTTGGTATGCAAATACAATCCGTTATGTATGACGAATATATTTATTACCTTTATTTATTTATCTGAGGTCAACATCTAGGCCAGCCATTCAGATGCCCAGTGTTAGTGAACCAATCACAACATTTAGAGGATATTGTGTCACAACTATTGTTATTACTAATTAAAACAGGGAAAAATTGAAATCAGACATTTATTGGTTATTGTTTACATCTCCACAAGTCCTCGTCACGAAGCATTCAAACCCATAATCCAACTGGGTCTGTAGGCACCACACTGTAATTATAATAACCACAATTATAATAACTGTTAACTTATTATAACCTGAAGTTTATACTTCGACCTCACGTTTGCATTAAGCATGTGTAATGTTTGTTTTATTTTCTTCTTATTATTATAAGCACCGATATATGTATTGCTTTAGACCCTTAGCCACGATGATATACAGTATATACACTATTTATATACACTTCTATGAATATATTAAGGCTTGAAATACTGTAGATTACATATTTCATTTCATTACTCATCAATTTGTTGCTAGTATCGTGTTCAACCACCCTCCTTCTCAATGACAGCCTGCAGTTGCTCGGGCATTGAGGCACCATGCCTCCTCACTGTATAATATATATGGTTTTCCCCGAAAAATCTCCCACTGTGTTCTGGTGTGACGTAACAAATCTGCTGTGGTTCTCTGTTGTTCTGGCTCCCACGTGTTAACGATAGAACCTCATACATTTTCTATAGGGTTCATATCGCAGTCTTAAATAGACAAATCTATCACCTACAAATAATCATGAGCAGTAAACCATTTTTGAACTTTCCTCGCCATATGGATAGGGCATCGGTCGTGTATAGGACAGATAAGGGTGAGTAGTTGAAAAGATATTAAAAACATTTAGAATATGTGCTTCATTATATTGCATTTGATCGATTTATTAAATAAAGACACTGTCTGTTGTTCACCCCCGTAGAGAGATACTGATTATAATTATTATCCTTTGGATATTAAGCAACAAATAACGGAGCCGAGACAATTAATTTTCTGTCTTCAGCTTTACATGTATTCTTTTCACCCCTCATGCTGGTAGTCCCCCTCTTTATCACCTTTTCTCGCCGTAAAATAAACTTAATACCTATATCTTTCAAGTAACTGGCAACCTCACACAACCTCCTCTCCCCTGTCTTCTCTCTCTCTCTCTCTCTCTCTCTCTCTCTCTCTCTCTCTCTCTCTCTCTCATCCTTCCTTGCCTTCTGTAATATTCTTTATCTTTTCTTACTCATAATTTTAACCTTCTCATTCGTTCTTTCAAAGTTTAATGACATAGGCCTTTCTCCCTTATCACCCATAGTCCTTCAAAGTTATGCAAGCAAAAGGATATGATAATAGTTATGTAGAATATATATATATATATATATATATATATATATATATATATATATATATATATATATATATATATATATATATATATATATATATATATATATGACGGTGTGCAATCTTCCAACATGTTTTCCATTGTGACCTGGTGTGACTGATGCCCCGAGGTGGCTGATACCTCTGTGTTCATGGCAGGAACCCTAACAGCTGCGTATATTGTCACGTGACACAAGTTTATCTTCTAACTACTTTATTTTGTGTTTTCTTCGCTACAGTTAAAACTATATAGTTCACAGATTTGACAAATAATACTCATGTCAGTACGCCACCGTCTCAGTTGACGGAGAGGAACTATGTGATTCGGTACTTTCAGATTCATTCATTTCAACACTTGACACAATATGGAACTGTTGGTCTGTCCTGAGTAACAATGTTTACTGTCATCCATATAAAAGACAACTGAACCACTGTCGTTTCTCGTTGATGTATAAATATCTTATGTATTTATGGTGTAGTAGTCATTATGGTTTTATTCTTACCTCATCAATCCATGTCTGAGTTTCGGGAAGTGGGGGCAAGAGATGGGAAGTTAAGAGGATGCTGTCTGCTAAATTGGAGCTCTATGCATCCTCCAAACTTTGCCACGAAACTGATCCCTCATAAGAAACACCAAGGTCGTCTGCTTTCTGGCATAGTCTGGGGTATTCATGGAACTTCAATTTTACAAGAAGATATAGTGTTCCCTTAAATGTATAGCCTACTGTGGTTAGAAATTAGTTCCCTTAACAAAATTACCTTTCGTCACACCAAGATTTACTCTATGTAGATAGATTATCTTTACGAAATCATATTTATCTTGTAATATAGACGATAAGGATATCTCTACCCAGGATCAAGAGAATACCCATTTATCAATTCACCTCATAACCTACCGAAATGTTCTGGAACGCAATAACGCTGACGTGCATATGTATAAAATTATTGTCAATAAGCTGGGTCTAGAATTATTACTATTCATTAGTACTATCTTCAAGTAGAGAAAATTCATCTTTTCATCTCACTGGCTTGCGATAATTATCACCGTCGTCATCCCTGATATTTCCTTACACTCTACGATATGACATCCAAGTCGACCGTGTTAAGACATAGCTGGTATTGTAATATGCATGAATATTGTAAGCTTATGTAATTTAAAACCCTGTGGGAGTAGCTTGTCCTATGTAGCCAACACCGTAAGGAAAACATGTTGAAAGATTGCACACCGTCATATATAGTGTGGTCTGGTTACTCCATTGAAACAGTAGCATCCTTTGTTGCGCAATAAATGTTAATTTGTTTATATTGTTTTCATTATATTTGGTTATCAATATCATTCTGAGAACATAATTCTGTAGTTGAGCATAAAACATTGTTTTCAGTAGCATATAGAGAGATACATGAGAATTACGTTGACTACCATTACTGTCCTTGTGGTCCATATTGTGTCACATGTTCTGCACAGTAATGCTGGATGTAAGTAAAAGTAAGTTTATATATCTACATATAGATTTTGATAACAAATGGTTATAATTCAGACTAGCAACATACTGGCAAATGGCAATACATGAAACCAATATTCCTTCTGATTTAAGAAGGCGAAATGCTGTGGGTGGGATTATGCAGGCAACAATGCGTATCTGCCAACACCTTTGTTCTACATAACTATTATCATATCCTTTCGCTTACATAAATTTGAAGGACTATGGGTGATAAGGGAGAAAGGCCTATGTCATTAAACTTTGAAAGAACGAATGAGAGGGTTTAAAATATGAGAAAGAAAAGATAAAGAATTTTTCAGAAGGCAAGGAAGGATGAGAGAGAGAGAGAGAGAGAGAGAGAGAGAGAGAGAGAGAGAGAGAGAGAGAAGACAGGGGAGAGGAGGTTGTGTGAGGTTGCCAGTTACTTGAAAGATATAGGTATTAAGTTTATTTTACGGCGAGAAAAGGTGATAAAGAGGGGGACTACCAGCATGAGGGGTGAAAAGAATACATGTAAAGCTGAAGACAGAAAATTAATTGTCTCGGCTCCGTTATTTGTTGCTTAATATCCAAAGGATAATAATTATAATCAGTATCTCTCTACGGGGGTGAACAACAGACAGTGTCTTTATTTAATAGATCGATCAAATGCAATATAATGAAGCACATATTCTAAATGTTTTTAATTTCTTTTCAACTACTCACCCTTATCTGTCCTATACACGACCGATGCCCTATCCATATGGCGAGGAAAGTTCAAAAATGGTTTACTGCTCATGATTATTTGTAGGTGATAGATTTGTCTATTTAAGACTGCGATATGAACCCTATAGAAAATGTATGAGGTTCTATCGTTAACACGTGGGAGCCAGAACAACAGAGAACCACAGCAGATTTGTTACGTCACACCAGAACACAGTGGGAGATTTTTCGGGGAAAACCATATATATTATACAGTGAGGAGGCATGGTGCCTCAATGCCCGAGCGACTGCAGGCTGTCATTGAGAAGGAGGGTGGTTGAACACGATACTAGCAACAAATTGATGAGTAATGAAATGAAATATGTAATCTACAGTATTTCAAGCCTTAATATATTCATAGAAGTGTATATAAATAGTGTATATACTGTATATCATCGTGGCTAAGGGTCTAAAGCAATACATATATAGGTGCTTATAATAATAAGAAGAAAATAAAACAAACATTACACATGCTTAATGCAAACGTGAGGTCGAAGTAAAAACTTCAGGTTATATTAAGTTAACAGAGTTATTATAATTGTATGACACCAACGTGTTCATCATTTACAGTGTGGTGCCTACAGACCCAGTTGGATTATGGGTTTGAATGCTTCCTGACGAGGACTTGTGGAGCTTTCACCTATACTGACAAAGTCATATAAACAATAACCAATAAATGTCTGATTTCAATGTTTCCCTATTTTAATTAGTAATAACAATAGTTGTGACACAATATCCTCTAAATGTTGTGATTGGTTCACTAACACTGGGCATCTGAATGGCTGGCCTAGATGTTGACCTCAGATAAATAAATAAAGGTAATAAATATATTCGTCATATATAACGGATTGTATTTGCATACCAGATATCACTATTATTTCTATTGTGGTCGTGTTTGCGCATTAACAGATTATGTAGCAACACACAGAATGATGGTAGTGGTGTTAAGATGGAGAGTAAGGAATGGTGGGATGGAGGAAGAGGAAACAGCGAATTGAATAAGGGAGGACGAGGTGAGGAAGAACAGATGGAGTAGTTATTGGGTAATTAACATCTTACACTATATAACTATTATCCTTTGGTAACCAGTTACACAATAAACGTTTCTTAGAAAATGTCATGAATGATACAGGATAAAAATAAAGGATTTACTTGAAATGTAACTTAACACTGGGTAGGTGGTGCATCGCTTGATATATTAGTCATCAAAAACTGGTGTCGTGTTAATTATATTAGGTAAAATCTGGATTTATTTCAAATAATAAAGAATATCCCATGGAATGCAGCATCAGAGTTGGATTTAGATTACAGAAGAAAACATTTAGCTACTTGATCCAATAATTCTCTCCATCTCGATCACTGGTGAAGCTTTACCCCCCTCTCCCCAACCCAACCCCTCCTCTCCTACCACCTTCAAGTGAGTGGTTCACATCCATGATCACAAGTGGTTCGGGATTCAAATTTCTGGATGGCTCAACATTGGTAACGCTACCCCCCCTATATAACTCCGCCCACATTCCCCCCCCCCCCTCCACCTGTCAGTGATACCATATCCGTTGAGGCCCACACCAAGGCAAGGGTGGAAGAAGTGTGGACCATTGATCAGTCCGGAACTGTACAATTCTTACAGGTGATGAAAAGTAAATATAAATTGCTGTACAGTACTTTGTGTCTCATAATCCTTTAAAAGAAACAAGAAAGATTTCTTACCTTTCACCTGAAAGTTGCACGAGATCTGACAGCAACATTGAGCCCACGTTCTCGTCCTGCTCGACACTCTGGGACACGGATCTGTGAAGTAATATAATAGTTACCATTACAATGTAGCCATTGATACCTCATTCAAGAATGGTCCATAATACTCTAACTTAACATAATCTACCCATATATATAACAACTAAACCTGAAGGAGCCACATATAACAGATAATACCATTCTTATTACTTATGGATAAAACACTGGACCACATTTGACCTACATGCATATACAGTAATATCGTTATAGCATGATAATTACTGAATGAGGCATTTTAGTTCAATGGTTGTAATTGACATGGGGCATCTCCAGTTTGTATGGTTGAAGAATCATATTCCATAATTCTGCTTCAGATGTCCACCGATAATTTCCTAACAATTAAAACATTGTATGCCTATTTTTTCTTGTCTTAATTCTATTTTTCATATTGTGAGGAGATGACTGTTTTTTTACCTGAGTTGCCCGGACCTAACCTACTAATCAAATCAAGACCGATGCAGATTCCGTGTACCTAACCAGGCAACTTACCGGAACCAAAGTTGTTATTGATACAGAATACCAGTAACTGGTTTTTTTGGCTCGGATCGCACAGCGTTACCACATCCAGCTAGATCCCAGAAATTTGCCCCAGTCACTTTATGATAGTTTACACCAGTTATATCCTGTTATTTTGTCCGAGTTAGGTCCCAGTATTCTGCTGTGGTCTAGGTTAGGTCAGGTCAGACTAATTTACAAATTATAATAAGTTTGTAATAATATATTCTATCTCCGATACAAACACCGATATATCTGCATAAAAGGTCCACGTGGCAAACCTTTACAATCTCCGATATAAACACCAATATATCTGCATGAAAGGTCCACATGGCAAACCTTTACAATTTGTATATATTTCACAAGGGGACAATGTAATATGTTCATGTGTAATTAATTTAAGAGGAGGTTGCACTTATTTTTGGTATAATAGCATATAGAAAATTTCAACTGTCCAGAGCCTAAATTAAGTGTTTTCCTGCCATTGTAAACATTGGACAGTCCCGGTAGTCTGCCTAGGTTAGGTCCCAGTAAGGGTAAAAAAAGTCATCTCCTCTAAATATTATGGGCAACAATCAATGGAACCAGTACAAATATGTGGATTATTTTTACAAGTGGTCACAACTCAATTTGAAAATGTTTAATATTACCAGTGTTTATATATTTCACTGTTACAACGCCAAAAAATATTGCAATCTCGTATCAAATTCAATTCACATATTATTACATTGTATCATCTTGAAATGTACATATTAAATGTACCACGTGGACCTTTTATTATGCAAGTAAACTGTGCTAATTACCAAAAAATTCCTTAAAAAAAGCATACAGTAACGAAGAATTACTTCAACAATTACCTATGAAGCTATCTCACATCCAACAAGGCCTGGGCTGCATCATCATTTTCCAGGACTTCCGACATCATCAAAGCGAAATACTGCTTTCCAGACGCTTCTCCTTCCATGATAAACAAAGAACAGAGGAACAATTAAAAGCTTTTAAGGTTACTCAGAGATTGCGGTGAAGCAAGGTTGCTTGTATTGGCAGAGGCGAGCACACACGTGGAGTCTTCTATTAGCTAGTTAGCAGGGTAGCACAAGGGAACACAGGTGGGCAATGGGCAGGTAGTGAGAGTGTTGAGCCCGCGCTCACCCCTTTTATGATCTCGCCAGCAGGTAGGGATGCTAGTTAGTACTAAATAGACTTAAAATAGGTGGAATAGAGGTGAGTTGCGCACGCCGGATTCTACAATAATAATCCACTTTGTTTACAAACTTTGTTTTGTTTCTGCCCAATCCGTATCTGGACGACGAGAACACAGTTTCTACGTATTTGGTCAGTTCTCGTCACTGAAACCAAGCGCTCCCAAGACGGTTTCGGTACCCCAATCCTCCGCTTGGACGACCAGATGACGGCTTAAATAAACAAAGGATATAATAATACAACACTGATATGTAACAAATGCATACTCCACTACCACCACTACTACATGAACCACTACCACCTCCACTACTACATCAACTACTACCACCTCCACTACTACTATTACATCAACTACTACCACCTCCACTACTACTATTACATCAATCACTTCCACTACTACTACCACTACTACCATCACCATTACTACCACCACTACCACCGCCACCATCACTACAACCTCCACTAATACCACCACCCCTAATACCACCACCACCTATTCCCGCACCCCCCAAAACCCCCACCCCAAGCCTTACCTTACCTAATGTGTGTGTGTGTGTGTGTGTACGGTAGGGATGTGTGTGTTTGTATGTATGTATGTGTATGTGTGTGTGTACGGTGTGTGTGTGTGTATGTACTGTATGTGTGTGTGTACCCTAGTGTGTGTTGTTTACGGTAGGGGGACAGGCTTGGGGAGGTTTAGAGGGGTGCAGGAATATGAGGCATGCTTGGGGTGTGTGGAGGTAGGGGACAGGCTTTCCCCCCCCCCAGCCTGTCCCCTATTCCAGCACCCCCCAAACCTCTCCACCCCAAGCCTGTCCCCTATTCCCGCATATATAGTCTATCTCTCAACCACTGCCCCACCCCTACTGCCTTGTGGGATATCCTTTGGGTAGGGAAAGGCTACGGGAGCTAACCCCGAAAGAAGAACCTGCTGTGGCGCCCAGCATAGGCAAGGCCCGACATATTGTGATCTCTGGCAGGCTCCTGCAACCTCTTCAGCGAGCGGTCGTCCTGAGTAACGCTTGCCAATGCTATACGCTGAGGATGGCCAAGATAGTGGAGGACAGGATTGCGCAAATTGTCATCCACTTTAATATATCATAGCGCAGGCTACTGTTCTGCATTATCCATTCTCTATACTCTCTACACTTTCCCTATTCTCTCTGCACTCTTCCTATTCTCCTGTCATCAACATCATCAACATGAAAAAGTCCTGCGGCGATGGGGATGGAGCGGTGGGCACAGGCTGTGGGTGCAGCTGGAAGTGTTTAGCTCCTAACTGCAAGTAGGCGGTGCAAGGGTGATGGTCGCTGAGAACTGAGGTAAGGCGGCAAGTCTCTTCGGCAGCTCCTTGCATGACTGAGCTGTTCCTGCGATGCTCACCCCACATGGGGAGGGACCTAGAAAAGGTGGTCCAAAAATTGCCCGCTTTAATAGTTCCGGATGGTTAACTGCAGGCCATCAGGACACCTCTATTTTGCAGTCGACAATTAAAAAAGAATAAAAATAAATCCCTACTCATTGCTGCCTGGAACGTCAGGACACTACTCGACCGTGACGAGAACATCTATCGACCCAAGAGAAGGACTGCATTAATAGCTCACGAGCTCCGCCGTTATGATGTTGATATAGCAGCCTTAAGCGAAACACGACTGAGCAGCGAAGACTCTCTGATTGAGGAAGGAGAGGGGTATACCTTTTTTCTGGAAAGGTCTCCCTGAAGATGAACGGCGGATTCACGGGGTCGGATTTGCCATCAAAACCTCTCTCCTACGCCAAATTCCAGACTCGCCAAATGGAATAAATGAACGACTAATGACATGGCGCATACCCCTGAGTAAGGGGAGATATATTACCATCATTAGCGTATATGCCCAACTCTTGTCGCAAGTGAGCAAGAGAAGGATAATTTCTACAGTTCCTTGGAGACATGCCTGCAAGAAATTCAACACAATGACAAAGTTCTCCTACTTGGTGACTTTAATGCTAGAGTTGGCCATGAACATAATATCTGGCCTGATGTACTAGGCAAGCACGGGGTTGGAAAAGTCAACAACAATGGCCTGAGGCTACTCACCCTTTGCTCTGAACACCAATTAAACATCACAAATACAAATTTCGAACTAAAAATAAAACATAAAACAACATGGCAACATCCTCGATCTGGTCACTGGCACCAATTGGACCATGTAATAGTACGTCAATCAGACAGAAAAGAGGTTCTTATAACAAAAGTCATGAAAGGGGCCGAGTGTTGGACAGACCATCGTCTACTCCGTTGCAAAATCAGACTGATTATACGACCTCAGCAACGACGGCACCCACCTATAAGAAAACTGAATATTCAGGCCCTGGAGGACCGTGAAACTTGCACATCCTTCAGAGGCAAAATGGCTAAGTTCCTTGCTAAAACCCAAGAGGACTATTCCATTGAAGCCAAATGGCAGCACCTTCTTTCTGATCTATCCCAAGCTGCTGCAGACACCATTAGCTGTAAAAAACACAAAGACCAGGACTGGTTTGATCAGAATGCTCCTGGTATTCATCAACTTCTAGAGAAGAAAAACAGAGCTCATGATGCTTATCTAAACAACCCCCAGTGTGAAACACTTAAGTCTCAGCTCACCAACATTAGAGCCGTAGTACAAAGGGAGTTGAGAAGCATGGAAAATAATTGGTGGCATGCCAGAGCTATCGAACTCCAACAACTTGCTGATGCCAATAACACACATGGCTTTTACAACGCAGCAAAAAGAATATACGAACCAAAGAAACACAACAGCCATTCAGTTAGATCTGCAGATGGAGACAGTCTCTACCAAAATAATGATCAGATCCTCTCCAGATGGCCAGAGCATTTCAGCAATCTGCTTATTCAAGCAAACCCCACAATGCCTCATATACTGGATACATTGCCTAACCTCCCTTTTTTGGAAACACTAGATAAAAACCCCAAAACTAAAAGAAGTTCTCACTGCCATCGGTGCCCAAAAAATAACAAAAGCCCTGGACCCGATGGTATTCCAGCAGAAATTTTCAAAAAGGGAGGTTACCTCCTAAAAGTCCGTATATACGAGATGATCTGTCAAATATGGACAGATGGGGAGGTACCCAAAATTATGAAAGATGCCAACATTGTAACCATCTTCAAGAAAAAAGGTGACAAAGCTGTATGTGGCAACAGTAGAGGTATATCTCTCTGGGAAAATACTGGCGAAGATTATGCTCTCACGCCTAGTCACACAATTAACTGAACAAAATCTCCCTGAGAGCAAATGCGGCTTTAGAAAAAACAGAAGCACAACAGACATGGTCTTCTGTCTTCGACAGCTTCAGGAGAAAGCAAGAGAGCAAAACGTCGATCTGTTTGTTGCTTTTGTCGATTTGACAAAGGCATTTGACACTGTAAACCGTCCCCTCTTATGTGATATACTAGAAAAGATGGGAGTTCCACCAAAATAACTGACGGTTTTAAAACAATTACATGACGGGATGAAAGCCCGGGTCCAGGTCTGTGGCTCACTGTCTGAACCCTTTGATGTGAGGGTGGGGGTTAAACAGGGATGTGTGCTCGCCCTTGTTCTTTTTAACATTTATCTGCTGGCTTTGACCCAGCTGGCCCATGCTGCCTTTGGGAGAGATGCTAGTATTACCATACAGTACCGGCTAGATGGCAGTCTTTTTAACATCCGTCGCCTCCAGGCCAGAACCAAAGTCTCCTCCACTCAAATAATAGAATTACAGTATGCCGACGACTGTGCCATTATTGCACATGATGCTGTAGCACTGCAAGCCATGATTGATACCTTCTCATCCACTTACTCTGCATTGGGTTTAAAAATTAACGCACAGAAAACTGAAATCTTAGCACAGTGTATAAACCCCCCAGAAGCACCTTTCCACTTCCACATCAATGGTGATCCTATAAAAACCATAGACAATTTTACATACCTTGGCAGTGTTGTCTCCTCTGACCGCTCTCATGATTTAGAAATTCAAAGAAGTGTATACCTTGCCTCCACTGCCTTTGGCCGCCTAAGAAAAAGGGTCTTCTCAAATAACAACCTTCGAGTAGACACCAAGGCCGCAGTGTACAGGGCCGTATGCATATCCACACTACTATACGGCTCTGAGGGATGGACCTTATACAGACGTCACATTAACATCATTCAAAAGTTCCACATCCGATGCATCCAAAGGATTGTCGAAGTGACATGGAAAGATAAAGTCACCTACGAAGAGCTTTACCATCGGACTCAGACCTATAGTATAGAAACCCTTCTAGCGCAGCGACAACTACGCTGGTTAGGTCATGCCATCAGAATGCCTCAACATCGACTCCCAAGGCAAATTCTATATGGCCAGCTAAATGAAGGAGGCAGAAGTGCTGGCGGTCCAAAGAAACGCTATAAAGATCAATGCAAAACCCTTCTAAAGAGGTGCAACATGCAACCCCAAGATCTAGAGACACTGGCGATGGACAGGAAGATCTGGAGAACTGCATGTGTAAATGGAACCACCAGAATCGAACAGGAGATTTCAAGGAAAAGAACAGAAAAGAGAATCCAACGATACCAACGAAACCTAGGAGCCGTACCTGTGGGACAATATCCCTGCCACAGGTGTGATAAAGTGTGTGGCTCTGGAATTGGACTGAACAGTCATCTACGGTGGCACCAACGAAACAACCCTTGATCATCGTCTTCACTGTCGTCATCATTATCACCATTGTCATCTGCAGAGCAGCGTCGTCATCGACAACGATGGACTGCCAAGAAGAGAAGAAGAAGTGTTGTTTACGGTAGGGGGACAGGCTTGGGGGGGTTTAGAGGGGTGCGGGAATATGAGGCATGCTTGGGGTGTGTGGTGGTAGGGGACAGGCTTCCCCCCCCCAGCCTGTCCCCCATTCCAGCACCCCCCAAACCCCTCCATCCCAAGCCTGTCCCCTATTCCCGCATATATAGTCTATCTCTTACACACAGTCTCTCTCTCTATCTCTCTCTCACAATCTAGCTATCTATTTATCTCTATCTCTCACACACACTACACACTCTATCTCTCTCACACACAAATGTAACCACACCCAATATTACCTCTCTCTCTCACACACACACACACACTCTCTCTCTCTCTGAAATTAAAGAGAGAGAGAGAGAGAGAGAGAGAGAGAGAGAGAGAGAGAGAGAGAGAGAGAGAGAAAGTTTGTGGATGCGACATGACCATGCATGGCTCACAAATCCAGGGGTTCGAATCCCCCCCAACCCCCCATTGATCATTGAAAAATAGGTTTTTTATAGGTCCAAAACACTCTCCAGATTTTAGTGATCAAACCTATGTAAAAAAATTCACACTAGGATCATGGCGTGCATCGCGGACACACAGAGACACACACAGACAGAATTTCGGCTTTATGTATATAGATGTAGCAAACACAATGTAGCAAGTATTGCTTCTCACTATAGTAACACATTTGTCTTTCAGACTAGTGTATTCCACAAGCCATTAAAGCGTGTCAGCCAGTGTACTGAACGTAGAGATGCTATGATGCAGCTTCTTTACCATCGGCTGTTTTTGCACATTGTCCACTACATCAATGCCAAGATCAGTGCACACGAACAATATGGTCTCATTTCATAGGTAAGTAGCCGGTGGTTACAAAATTATTTTGTTATTCTTGGAAAACATGGTACAGTATTATACAGTTTAAATAACGAATGATTATGAAGTATAACATTTGGTGTAACATAGTGCTCAAGAAGTTGAGAAAATATTTAGCAGTGCTTATGTTTTAAAATGTTGGTACAAAGATATTCTCATTGCTTGCTGATGCATATTATAAATTATCATTGGTTGCTTTTGTTTGCTGTTGTTTTCTATTATAAATCATCATTGCGTGCTTTTGTTTACAGGAATCCTTGATATGTATGGATTTGAAACATTTGAAAGGAATAGTTTAGAGCAACTATGCATTAAGTATGCAAATGAAAGATTGCAGCAAGCATTTATGCTGAAATATCTTTCAGCAGAACATCAGGTAATTATTTAGTAATTAATTGTAGCCTCTTGTGTTGTTTGAAAAAAGGCTTGAAACAAGTCTTGAATAATTATAATTATGAATATGAGTTACAAAATACTGTAGTTAATATCATTGTAATTTCATTCAGCAAATGATTTAACTTAGAATTACCTACATTTGTGTTGCAGGAAGGTTTTCTTGGAGTGGACATCCCATACACAGACAACTCCAACTGTGTCCTTGCTTTGGATTCTAAGATTTCTCTATTTACCATTTTGAATGAGGTTAGTTCCTTTATTTGCTAATTTTCTCTACAAAGACGTCATCTGGTCGTCAATCGGATACGAAGTTTGCTTGGGTGAAACCAAGCAAAAGCAAGCGGAACTGTTCTGGTCGGACAAAAGGATTCGTAGATCCACCAAGCTGTCAGCCACTGAAACCAAGACCAACAACGTATCCATCCAAGCTACCCTCAGACCAGCGATTCGGCAGCTTGATAAAGGATAAGGAGACATAACAGTAAATATGGCGGCCATTAAAGATATGACAAGTAAGCTAATAGTATTATAATACATGAATTGTAGGTGCAACAGGCTGTAAAATAGAGCAATAGCAGCACAAATAAGGCTTTAAGTATAGCAATGACTGATTAGAGCAGGTGTAGAGTTCCTATTAGTCTACCATTTCTACTAAAATAGTAGTTGTTAAAACCTCTGGAGAACCACATAATAATTATATACATTATTAATTATTATTATTTTATGTTCTCATATCTAATTTAACTTATGAGATAATGTGAATTGCTTAGGGGTTGTGTGATCCATTATTGATAATTATGTAATATTATTAATGTGAAGGGAAGTCTTATACTTCATTGAAAATCAGTTCTTGGTAAAACTATAGAATCATGCCAACTTTTTCTGTTTTAAATCAATCTTGAAATATAATAATGGAAAGGCTGGGAGAATAATTAAGGGATTTTGGTTGAGAAAAGGAAATACAAATAATGGAAAAATTGACCAAACCTATACAGGAATGGACTTTGAATTTCACCGGTTCTGACTTAAACACAGTATCACTGTAGGATATAAGAGGTCCACCTTCATGTGTATTTCAAATGTGATTGCAGTAATTTAGTTCATAATAGCACATACAAAATTGCAGCTTTCCAAAGCCCAAGTCCAGGTATTACGCCCAGGTTAGACCTGAGTAGTTGGCTATAAGTTCGGGGTAAATTTACAGAAGAACTGGGTTCACTATATTGTATATTTTAGTATCATTACTCACTATTTTGGACTATTTTAACACACTTCTCCTATATGGTGTTTCTATCGGAGAAAAGCCCCGTTTTACAAACATAATTTGGAAATTAGTCTGACCTGACCTAACCTAGACCACAGCAGACTACCGGGACCTAACCTGGGCAAACTACCAGGATATAACTGGTGTAAACTATCATAAAGTGACTGGGGCAAATTTCTGGGATCTAGCCGGATGTGGTAACACTGTGTGATCCTAGCCAAAAACCCAGTTATTGTGTATTAATAACAACTTTGGTTACGGTAAGTTGCCTGGTTAGATACACGTAATCTGCATCGGTCTTGATTTGATTAGTAGGTTAGGTCCGGGCAACTCAGGTAAAAATAACAGAAAGTCATTGCTCACAATTTGAAAAATAAAATTAATACAAGAAAATATAGGCATGCAATGTGTTACTTCAGTTTTGTGGTGGTGAGAGGGCTTCAGCCTGGTACCATGGAAGGAGAGCCATTATGACGCCTTCATGTACCACCACTGGGCCATAAACACATTCAGTATATTCCCCCCCCCCCCATCCCCCTACACAGACCTTCCCCAACCTCCTGATCAAGTGTAATTTCAACTCTATTTTTTTAGTTCTTTATGTGTTCATCAGTGTGTTGTTTTGTGTGAATGGATAACAGTCGTGTTTACATTCTATCAGATGTTTTTTTACAGACACAGAACGAACAAATTGCACTGATTTTTTTTTTTAGCTTGGTCATTTTTTTCTAATGGGATTATAATTTTTATCCTTGTGGTTTTGTCGTAGGGTGGTTGTCGTAGTGGTTTTGTCGCAGTGGTTTTGTCTCAAGGGGTTTGTCGCAGTGGTTTTGTCTCAAGGGGTTTGTCTCAAGTGGTTTTGTTGCAATGGGTTTGTCTCAATGGTTTTGTCTCAAGGGGTTTGTCTCAGCGGTTTTGTTGCAGTGGTTTTGTCTCAAGGAGGTTTGTCTCAGTGGTTTTGTCTCAAGGGGTTTGTCTCAATGGTTTTGTCTTACGGGCTTTGTCTCAGTGGTTTTGTCTGTGGTTTTGTCTCAATGGGTTTGTGTTGTGTTTTAAAACTACGGGTGACAGCCCCAGTCACAGCCCCAGCCCCAACCCCTGCCCCAACCTCAGCCCTAGTCCCAGTCCTATTCCAGCCCCAGTCTCAGCCCCAGTCCCAGTTCCATCGCCCCTCCCTCCTCACCTGATAAAAAGTTAATACCCTTTGTGGTTAATTGCCTTAATGACCTTTAGGTTGGGTGATCTGCATAAATTCAGGGCAATTTGTGTAATTAAATATCGTGTTGATGAATTTTTAGCAAAGGATTTTTCCAAACTATTCCCTGACCTACATACATTGATTGGTAACATCTCTCTTGAGTATATTATTATATTGGACCTGTTTCTTAGCATAGTTTAGATATATTTACACACATACACACACACAGAGATTGACGGATGAATTGACGGTTAGACTGACGGATGAATTTTGCGGATATATTGATGGATGAATTGACGGTTGGACTGATGGATGAATTTACGGGTGAATTGATGGATGAATTAATGAATGAATTGATGGATGTTTTGATGGATGAAAAAGTGACACAAATTTGTCTATTTTCAGCCAATCGTTGGTAATGCTAAAATACTTGTTAGGTAAATTTAGTATCTGCTGTGGAAAACAAATTATAATATAGAGAGCTGTTCATTTCATGTTGTTTTGGAAGACAGACAAACACTCCTTTACAAAATACTGTATATACAACCACGTCCCTCCACTCATCTACATCTACACAACCATTCTCAATTATCTACACATACTGTATATACAACCACGTCCCTCCACTCATCTACATCTACACAACCATTCTCAATTATCTACACATACTGTATATACAACCACTCCCTCTACTCATCTACATCTACACAACCATTCTCAATTATCTACACATACTGTATATACAACCACTCCCTCTACTCATCTACATCTATACAACCATTCTCAATTATCTACACATACTGTATATACAACCACTCCCTCCACTCATCTACATCTACACAACCATTCTCAATTATCTACACATACTGTATATACAACTACTCCCTCCACTCATCTACAGTATATCAACCTACAATAGTAACGCCTGAAAATTGCTTCAGTATTCATTTTCTTTCTAACCTGTTCATAAAAGAAAATGTTATTATTTTCATGGTCCAACTAGAGATAAATTAGTAACACTTGATGATGGATTCACCTACCCATGTTCAAATTCCAGTTCAAGTTCAAGTTGTGGGTCCCTCAGACAGCCGCTCATGGCCAGAATAATATGCATGAGTCCCTCAGAGAGCCGCTCATGGTCAGAATAATATGCATGAGTCCCTCAGAGAGCCGCTCATGGCCAGAATAATATGCATGAGTCCCTCAGAGAGCCGCTCATGGCCAGAATAATATGCGGGGGTTGTGTGGGGGAATTTAGGGATCTAGGGGAGGATTAGGAAGGGGGTTAGGAGAAGGGTGGATTGGGTCAGGGATTGTGGATCAATGATTAGGATTGGGGAGGTAATGATTGGTGATCCTATTTCTAAACGTTTCAAGAGTGGGGCTATTAACGACATAAGATGGGAGATGATTCCACTCTTGAATGCTGCAGGGAAAGAATGAGTGCCTAATATATCAGCGTTTGTCTGGTATGTATGGTATTTGAAGTTGTGGTTGCCTCTAGATATGTGTCTTTGTCTATGTCAGCTAACTTGTTTGTGATTTTGTATATCATCTGTTGTCTGTGTATCTACTGTATCTTCGTGTTATCAATTGATCTAGTTTTGTGTCTTGTTTAAGCAAAGTGATTGATGTAATGTGTTTGTAATCACGACTGGCCCATCTTGCAGTTTTGCTTTGTGCAGACTCTAATTTATTGATACTATTGTTAGTGTGTGTGTCCCAGATGGTGTCGCAGTACTCTAAGTGTGGCCCAACGAAAGTGTTATAAACAATAATTTTAATGTCTGTGTTACACCTGCTGAGGTTCCTGTGCAACAACCCTGGACCCTACAAGCCTTGGCCATGATGTGTGTGTTCCACATCATGTCTGCTGAGATGTGGATACCCAATTATTTGTGGGAAGGGACTGTGTTGAGGTTGGTGTTGTGTAGCTGGTATGTATGTGGAATGGATTATGGGCTCAGGTAAAACGGATGTGATGGCATTTGTCTGGTCTAAATGTCATCTGCCACTTGACTTCCCAGTCTTCAAGTGCAGTTAGGTTGTCATGTAGTCGAAGGCAGTCTTTCTATATTTAATTGGTTTGTAAACTAAGCTATCGTCTGCAAAGGTCTAGGTACCCCAATCCTCCGCTTGGACACCAGATGACGGCTTAAATTATATTGTTTATCAGTCTTGCTAGATGCATGGAAATCGTTTTAGATATTATTGAGATAAATAAGTGAAATTGTAAATGTAAAGTTAGGGTAACGATGCCAAATAGATCTGGCAACACTATTCATGATGGCTGCCGTACAGTGTTGCCAGCCAGGTGCAGGGAAATGTTTGTTTTAGGGAATTTCGAAGTCCAGACAGGGAAAAAAATGAAATACAGTTCGTTCAGAGTAAACAGGGAATTTCTACAAAATGCAAGCCTTGTTATTATTATTATTATTATTATTATTATTAAATTATTATTATAAGTGAAATTGAAGAGGTAAAGTTAATCAACAATGCCAAATAGATCTGGCAACACTAATCATGATGGCCGCCGTACAGCGCTGCCAGATGATTTTAGGTAAATATTGAGGTAAACAAGTGAAATTGTAAATGTAAATTTAGAGAAACGATGCCAAATAGATCTGGCAACACTACTCATGATGGCCGCCTTACAGTGTTGCCAGATGCATGGAAATATTTTTAGGCAAACAAAGTGAAATTGTAAATGTAAATTAGAGAAACGATGCCAAATAG
>JAWZYT010000597.1:0-102500 GCA_034508575.1 Petrolisthes manimaculis | reverse complement strand
GCCCAGAAACCGAAAAGGAATGTTCACAGAAAATCTGGAAAATCTGGCAACTTTTTGTGACGTCATGGCCAGCTGATAATCAAGTTGCCGCAACAGTGTTCATCTGCCGTCCAGGTGCAAGACTCATTTGGATGAAGTAAACATATCTCCTGTCATTTAGTCATGTGATATTTAAGTACTTGAGCAGTCATTAATAAATTGAAATAAAATATATAAAACACGATTTATATTATTGTATGTTAAGCCAGAGGTAGCCTACAGTAGTTTACCAACAATGCAAGCGTATCATTTGTTACATCATGATTGGTGGATGAGGTATTAGGTGGTGATGGTTGTAGTGGATGAGGGGGTACTGGTGCTGTTGAGGGATGAGGGGATGCTTGTGGTGATGAGGGATGAGAGGGTGCTGGTGGTGGCGTAAAAATATAAATGCAAGCGTATAATTTGTTGCATCAACAACACCAGAAAGGCATATCAAAGCCTCTTTGTAAATATGTCTCAGACACACACAACTGCCATGGATTATTGTTGAACTTAAATCTACAAAAAATAGCCTTGAACAACATATATACAGTATATAAGTAAAATACTCACACTAGTGTTTGGTAGGCCTTACAGTGTACCGATATATTAAGCCTGCTGCCAGGGTATACAATTAACCTCTTGCCTAACACGTTCCCATGACAGGCAGAAAATGGACAACACGTCTCATTGTTATCAAGTCAAACACACACACACACACACAGACATAGAGAGATACAACAAAGCGCCTCTGTCACTTGCTATGAGCATACTTGGAGTGACAACACACACACACACACTTAAGCCTATCACATATCCTATACACGAATACATACCACTTAGGCCTACATTATAAATACGCACACTACCTATACTCCCCCTCCTCATCTCTCTCTCTATCTCTGGTAGGACAGGATAAAAGAGTAGTGAGTATGGTGGTAATAGTATAGTAAGACAGTATAAAGAACATAAAGAACACAGTCCAGTAGGTAAGAAGTAATACAATGACAACTGGCGAATACCGAGGCGAGTGAACCGAATGCGTATCAGGAGAGTGAAGGGGATAATAAGAAAGGCCAGCTCCTTCCTACCTACCGTACCACTCCAATCCGTCATTCTTGAGGATCCAGTAAATTAGTCAGAAAATTGGAGATTAATTAGTCCTTCAAATACTGCCACGAAACACCACCTATATGAGAGAGAGAGTGTGTGTGTTACCAATAGGTGTGAGAGAAAGTGTGTAAAGGGATTAAGTTGGTCGGCAGGTAATAATTCGTTTAAATGATGCAACTTCCAGGTAGCCTAGCCTACCTAGGCTTTGTATGGTTTCGTCATTCATGGTGGGTTGGTGGTTTTCGTATGGTACGGCTGAAATCGGTGCTGTCCATTTTTCCGAGCCTGTCACTGCATGAGGTTTGGTCACGTAAAGCATGGATGCCCCCGCTTCCGGTAGCACAACACTCCACTTCACTGTTTTTCCTTCGTGGTGTGAGGTTGATGTTCTCTGGGCACAACTGAAGCAAGTGTGGAAGTTATTATGTTCTCGTGCTTCATTGGTTAAGGACCCTGTGATCGTTTATGAGAAATGGGAGACTTCTGATTCCTCCTGACTAGGCTATGCCACGAAACAAGCTCCTTCCATATAGGTGGTGTTTAGTAGCAATATTTGAAGGACTCATTTACCTCCAAATTTCTGACTACATCACAGGGTACCATAAGGGGAGATTCTCTTGTTGGTGAATTGGAAGGTGTATGATTCATTCCTCCAACCTGTGCCACAAAACAGATCCCCTATTAGAGACATTAATTAAGGACGACTGTTTCCTGGCATACTTTGGAGGAATCAGTAGCCTTCGAATTCACTGAGAAGAGAATCTCCACTTTAGTCTCCCATGGTGCTTCTTGCGACTTAAAATGGGGTACCGTACAATTTTGTTGGTAAATGTGGTGCAATTGATTCTTTCCTTGCAACAGGCGACCGTCATTGAGTTGCTGTGGTCTGTTTCCTCGCAAAGATTGTGGGAAATAAGTAGCAACAAGAGTGTCAATATAATCTATGCCTTATCGTTTCCTTCTTCACAGCTCCCTTCCCAATTATTCCTAAAATTCAAAGGTGATGTTTGTGGTCCCTGTTATTTCCTGAGGTAGGTGTGTGTAGGCTACGTACGTACGTATGTATGTATGTGTGTGTGTGTGTGGTGGGTCCAGAGTATTTCAGTGGTGAGGAAGCCTCAAAATTTCACCACGTACCCACCCACCCACTTCACGAACTTCGACGAGGACCTTGTGTGTGTGTGTGTGTGTGTGTGTGTTGACCTTAATTATATAAATAACTCCTCTTATATACTAAGGCACCATAACTCATTAATACTTATGACAACAATTTATGTTTATTTATATTGAAACATTAAATGAAACCCACGAGTATTTCACCGATAATCTAAGAAGAAAGACTGGTATTATGGACGTGCAACCAAGTAGTTAGATGCACATTTATACTCAACAACTGTTATCAAGGTGGGAATTAAATTATCAGCACGTACACACACACACACTTGAAGATGACTCAACTTGTATTATGTGGGTTTGAGTGACGACACGCTTGGTACGTGGTCAGTTTTAACCACCCGATCAAATGGTGCACCGATCACTGAAGGACCACACACACACACACACACACATTGATATAGATGTTTCATGGTTACGATACATCTTGGCTATCTCCCAACTCGCCTAAAGCTGGCAAGGGGAAGGATTTTATGAATGTAACCCTCCTGTCTGGAACGTAACCATCAATGGACTGATACAGACACACAAACAGATCTGTCGTGGAATTACTTATGAACGACAGCCAGAGATATAAATCATTCAAGGTTCATCAATACTAAATAATTATGTAAGAGAGAACGATGTACCCTATATCAAAGTGATGGATGGACGATTGCTACAACGTTGACTGCAGGCAGATATTTAGAAAAAAAAAACCTATATTTAAAGCGATGGATGGACGATTGATACAACGATGACTGCAGACAGTGATTTTGGTTAAATTAACGAGGTCCACCAGGCACTGAGGAGGGTTGACGGGAGGACAGCGTTGGTTGATTGATTGATGGTTACCTTAGCTGGGACGACAGCATGTGAGGAGGGAGGCAGGGGACACGGCAGCAGAGCAAACACGACAGGCATCTTCTACACACATACACACACACACACACCTTCCTAGGCTAGTGTATACAGAAGGCACACCGTTACGCCAGGGAACTCGTCTCTTACGCCACGTTCTACCGAGGTAAATCCCGTTCGGCACGGTGTTACACTGAGGGAAGGAAATATACCTCTGGCACCAATTAAAAAAGCCGACGACCAATGCTTCTTTGGCACCACGTTATACCGGCACTACCACGGCACTATGATGATCCCCGTCTCTCACCAGGCACCGGGCAGACATACAACTGGCACCCCTACTACCTTCAGTGCCACCCAACCTCAACCCCCGAGGGAGAGAGTGAGGGAGAAGGGTGTAGGGGGACGGATGCCACTACACCTCTCTCCCGCATGCCACATATAATACCCGGTGCCAATGCTTTCACCAGGCGCTACACTGAAACACACACAGTCATCCATAGTCATTATAAAGAGTACCTATGTGTATCTATTATGTAGCCTATGCTGTAAATTATAAAGTACTCTTAGATATTTCTGTAATGTGTATTATATAATTATAACCTTTACTATACATTCTGATATGTACGCCATTTATTAAATAAATATCGTTACCGAACACTGAACGCTTATGTATGAATATTCATTATGTACATGTAAACCTACTACAGGGATAAGTAATACTGATTATGGAATGGGTATATAGGAAAAGGAAGAAAATTTGAGAGAAACAGAGAGAGAGTGAGAGTGAGTGAAGGAGTAGTAAGCTATACAAGAGCGAGAGCCAACAGTGAGTTTTGCAGATCCTCTCCCCTCCTCCACCTCCTCGTGTGCCCTTGCCCCACCCTGCCAATGCCATATGCCTCTTCTAAATATACCCCAGCACCACCACTCAGCTGCTCCTGTGCTTGTCTCCCCACGCTAGACTTCCTCCACCTACACCTCTACTCAGCTGTTATTAATATAACCTAGGGAGTCATTTTTTATAACTCAACAAGCACATTAGCTGTACATAGGACTTTTGGTGGTGACTGTACGACTGCGTCCATATTTCTACGTGGTACATTAAACCCTACCAAATGCACAACGACTTCCCAATACAATTCCACTTAAGGCCTATAAACATGTAGCATTGTCCATATATAACACTATATCCACACCCACTAATGCCACCAAGATATTAAAATTTTATACGCATCATAAATCTTCTATGAGGCAACTTATAGCAACTTGCATTCAGCCAACTGTACCTTCCCTTGCAAGCCCCCCCCCCCCATACGTATACGCCTTCACTACGCCGCTCTATTAGCCTCCATCCTCAAGTATACCCATTCGCTTTATCTATATTAGTTACAATACTCAACTCCTACAGTAAATGCTTCAAATAGTTAAAGTATACCAGGCTGCAAGATATTACATGAACTTGTTACACATTCTGACACAGCTATGTACAACCGTGGCCAAATACAACTTCCTATCTCCTCGTGTATGTGTGTGTGCCACAACTGGAGTGTAGTTTTGTTTACTGTAGAGTCCTCTTCAAAATGTTCAGGACGTGTCTTGTAACTTCCTCCGGTTTTAGATTAACTTTAGTCTTCTGTTTTGTATGCATCTCCCATGGCCTTCAGAACACAGTTGCCAAACTGAACACAGACTACACGAGTGCAAACCTAGCAGAGGATTCAGGAGAGTTGAAAGAACATCACCCGAGTATTCGAGACACATTAAACACGGATGGTCAACTTCCTAACTAACAGCAAATTCAGGACATCACTTGAACAGTCAGACAATACAAATAGATTCAGCTATAAAAAAAAATAGTACCAGGTCATAGGTTATTTCAAAGGTACTTACATGGTACAAGAAAACAGTTAGATACGAGGACTGATAGGCTTGCTCATAGTACAGTCCCTCTCATTCTATATACCTTTCCCTCCCTCCCTGCCCCTGTCAAGATAAAGCTACATTGGGTTCAACTCCCTCTTACACACCTGGGTGGCAAGAATATAGTCAGTAATAAATATTGTGCTGACAGATTTGGAGCACCAGCTTCTCACAAAGTATGCCAAGAAACAGGACACCTTAAAATATTGATCTATTGCTGATTTGGTCTAGTTTTTTACATACGTTGGAGGAATCGGTCGCCTCCAATGTATCTTACATAGCAATCTTAAAATGAAGAAATACAACTCTTGACTACAGACTTGTATGATCCTAACACTAAATAAATAAAATGTTCGTTCACTTGGCTACGACCAAAGACAATCGGGACAGGGATGATTAAAATCTTATGAATATACTGTACGTACCGTAGTATAATATACCAACCATAGTACATGATTCAGTATGCACACCAGCAACACCAGTACCGTATGTAGCCTAGAATGTATCCCCCCATCGTACTATCAACACTGGACATGCGACTCGACCCTATATGGATGTTGTAATACTATTCATTTGGCAAAGAAATGACGGTAACATCAGTATTCTTAGTTGCACGTGGTATGAATTGAGACTACACTATTCTTATTAAGATATCGCAGATATTCCCAGATCACGCGGATAGAATTGAAGTGACTTAATACTGTACAATCCATATCACATGAATAAAAGTGAAACGATTTAATTCTTTTGATTGTACATCCATGAAAGTGCCCCTTCATCCCTCTCTGAGTAAGGCCTATACGCAATGGAGTAGCTTAGGCTTAATCAAGGGAGCGTAGGCTACGTGAGACAAACAGCTGGCAGCCAAGTGGTGAACCTAAACCTTCCAACAGCTGCCACAACATCCAATACAACAACTAGTGAGCCAGTGAGCCTGCCGGGTAGCCTAGCATAGCATGGCACGCCAGCCCTGGGGAATACAATCTATGTTGGTGGGATGGTAATGGAGACGAATCATGAGACCCGGTTCTTGGATTCTCTCACCCCTCGTGCTGGCCTCCTGAACTCTGTATAATAAAACGTAGAGTACTTGTGTAAAAAATAATACCGGTACACAAAAATGTATAGCACACACACATACACATAGGAACGTAATAGCACACAAACACAACTGTTATATGTAGATTTACATAAATGTTATTTGTATTTTTGTTGGTCGATCAATAAGAGACGAGGTAACACTAAGACTCCTTCAGATGAGTGAAAGTTTGAGAGTAGTGACGTAATACTTCACGTGGTTATGTAAATACTGTAAGAGTGACTAGCAGATTAGTATAATTGTAGTTCATGTAATGTTACACTGTTGAGAGGCAACGTACCGTGACTTTCTGATAAATACAAAAAATACAATTATATAGCGATCTTATTATTCTGTGAAGAAAGTTTCCACCGTATCCCGCAGCATCATTCAGCCAGTGTAGCCTAATAGGGTTAAGGCTGGATAATTATTGTACAGCAGTGAGGTAATAGCCTACCAGAATTGAGTACCATACAGCTTAAGGCAAAATATTCGATATTCATGCATGGAAGTGGCGACAGTGATCCCAGAAACAATAATGGAAAAACCCAAGTGTGAGAGGACACATACGAATGAGTCTTCTGGTCTCTGCAACTTCCTTAGAACACATCTATATATCTAAACGAAGAGGCTCTGTTTGTCTGTCATGCTATACAAATTGTCATGTGACCACCTACAGCGCCACACGGGAAGTGTGACAGTGAGAGGGGACAGAGGACATTTTCGTCACAAAAAACATCCAACTAATTACTTCATTACACACATACACTTTTATCGTACGCCTGGCAACCCACTCGGTTTGTTTACTTTCCACACTGCTACAGCTGGGAAGGAAAAAATATCGTACCGTGCGTAGCACGGGCTTATGGTCTAGTGTGTCATATAGTAGGAAATTAGGATTCCCGTACAAATATTGGGAAGACCAGAAATCGAGCACATTTTACACAGACGCAGATGACTTTACAGTCAACATGTAGGTCTCTCTAGTAATCTTAGTAATGTAGGTCTCTCTAGTAATCTTGGGTGTAGTCAACTCTGAATTTATATTTTCTATATTAAATAATCCCTATATGGATCTAAACCGGGAGCGAGGCAAGAGAATAATGATTGAGCCTGCTGGTAAAGGACACGTCTATAACATACAGTATATCTTACTTAATAAGCAAAACACTTCCTCAGGTGGGCTAACCTTCACGTCAACAAGAACGCGCCTTCTACAGTAACGACTTCCTGGCCAAATTTAGCCTCGCCTCCACCCAACTCCGGCAATAACAGGTGGAAGGGAGGGAAGAAAGCTAGCAATGAGAGAGTGGAGAGGAAGTACGGTGGGTGAGAACGAGGAGGGAGAGAGTGGGAGACCGACAGAGAAGAGTGAGCGAAGCCAGCGAGAAAAGGGAGGGTTGGAGGAAAGAGCACTGGGAGAGGAGAGGAAGTACGGTGGGTGAGAACGAGAGAGAGAGACACGGGGAAAAAGGGTGAGAAGGGAGCTAGAAAGTATGACCGTGGCGGCATTCACTAAAACTAAAACTGAAGATGGAGAAAAAGCGAAGTAGAAGTGAGGAATACGAAGGGAGAGAGATCAGAAAACAAGAATAACGAGGAAGAGAAAATGCCGTAATGTAGTGACTGCTTCGGCCTACACTTGTAAAGACCGTGATAGAGCTACCTCACCGCATAGAAGAAACTGTGGCATGAATTAATATAAACGACTTCTTACTTTATCGTCAGGAGAGAGAAAGAGAGAGAGATGAAACAGTACCACAACCATTAAGCCCTTGAAATAACTATTTATATACCTGGCAACACTGTGTAACTTGTACACATTTGACAACTATTAAAATAAACACTTTTAAACCAGACTCGCATTATTTCTGAATTCTTCAACGCTTGAGGTTAAAGGTATTGCCAGCAGTCACACAAAAGCCATTTCCGTACCGGGAGAGATCAACAACAAAAACTACAGCATCATTGTAAGGCAACAATGCAACAGTACCGTACAGACATTTAATTGTCCCAACAATACAATACAACCGACTCAACCGGAACTAACTTCATCACTATGGAGTATGAATGAATGTCGGTATAGTAGGCTATTTCATCTTCTGTACAGTGTATGGTATATAGGCTACATACACTATAACGTATTTACTTCACTATTCAATAGTATTTAGTCCTACAAAGTTCCATTTGGAGTGGCTTTAAATTTCAAATATGTTTTGCGGTATTATTTTTCAATAGAGTGCATTACATGAGTGGCTATTTTCAGAGGGAGACTGAAACTGGCACACACTCTTTCAAGGTGTTACAAAACTAACAACACCACTTCAATATTTCGTGACACCCGCCTCAAGGAGGTTGTATTACACACTATCGGACATTTGTCTAAATGTGGGATGTCCTCTTTTCATGGAAAATATTAATAATCATATTAAAGAAAATCTTCACAGAAAGTCACTAATCATAGTAAAATAATCGTGGCAACTAGTCAAGGTTCTAGTTTGGCATTATGAGTTATCATCAGTAATGTAAAAAATTCAATATAATAACAGGCAGTCATAAAATACAGGAAATAAAAAATCAACCCTACGACTGGGGCGGAGGTTGGTTGGCTTTATGTTGAAGGTGAGGCGTGACGCTAATTCCTAACACTATGCTTCAAGGTCAGGGGCACTGGCCTCAAACCCATCACCTCCACTCTGATATAATGAACTTTTATCAGTGAGCCAAAAAAATATACGCGTGATTATACAATACACATTGTTTATTCTTTTTAATGCCATGGTATATCACAAACTCACGACTTTTAACATTGGCTGTCTATAATATTCCGGTATACACACTACTGTCTTATTCTTTAACTTGGTGAAAATATACCAGTTCCCTCATTTAATTATTTAACCTTTTCAGTAATGTCTTTTGAATACGCAAATCGGTACCTACACAGGATGATACACGCTATACTTACATCTGACACTTTTCTCACGAACATCCTTGACTGTAGGACCCACGTGGACACTTTTTCCAAAATACTCGTACTGTAATAATATGGTGCTTACTACTGTACATGGCAAGCTCTAGTTTTTATTTCACATTTGTTTTCTTGTCACTGAGTTCGAATCCTGGTGTATGCAGTTTTATTTTTTTCTCACACTGTTATAAAGTCATCAATAAAAGTATGTCTGCGAGTTCTGAAAGTTTTTCGGTATATGAATTTCATGAGCGCCAACCGGAGGAGGAACACTTGAGACAAATGAACTAAGAACTCAGATGAGCAAAAATAAACAATAAACATACAAATGCTCTAACATCATCAAATTCAGTGTACAAAATGCAAGATTCAGATTACTGTACTCATTTTACTTTGTCCTACAGACAAAATGAAATAGTATCAATACAAGTCTAAATCATCAGAATACATCATGGAATAAACCCCATCACATCTGATGTATTGTCATTATTTTACAAATTTACAATATACTCGAAATTTTAATTAGGAGGAAAATGAGTCATGATTTCCCCCAGGGGACATGAAACCCATACAACACCTCCCCAGTCACGCCGGTGTGAAGAGCTCTGATGGCAGATGTTAAGTTCCTTGCGCAGGCTGACTGACTAGAGCTTCCCATCACCTCCACCACCAACCCGTTCACATCCCATATAAATATACACCTTTTGTCCTTTGCTAGGGAGTCATTGGGAGAGCAAAGACAATGGTATAATTCATTCGGTTTCACTATTGGAAGGAAGGGGGGATATGCGAATGTTGGGGGGGGTAGGAAAACAAGAGGCTTTAAGTGAACATCAGATGGAAAGAATCGTACACCTGGCTGTCCCGTAGTTTGGTGGTGGTGGTGCTCCCCAACACACACCTGAGGCCCTATACAATGAAACACCCAACAAGGTTACAAACAAACATTTTACAAAAAGGCCAATTATATCGAATATCCCCTGCTTGTGTTTAGGATATTTGTGTAGAAAGAGCATCTCCCGTCACACACACACACATCCATACACAGGACATCTCCCAACATGGCATCGCCGCAGGAGGAGACTCTCAGGGATGCCAACCCCTCCGAGCTCTCTTGTCTACTCGATACTCTCACTTCACACGTTTACCGCCATATTATTATTTTCCCGCCTATATTCCTCGTTCGCGCTCGATTCGATTGCGGGTTCAAAACGGGGAGGTATGGGTGGTGGTGAGATGTGGAGAGGATGGGTTCATGGTGGAAGGAGAACTGGTGGAGAGCGAGAGAGAGATGGAGATAGAGAGCATGAGAGAGGGGGGAGAGAGAGAGAGAGAGAGGGTCCCAACATGGCTGCCTGCCGCTCCCCCACGCATCATCATAACTTGTTGCACTCTTCCCGCGCTTTACACACAAACTCGCAAAGGGGTTTACTCACCATCTCTTCCTTCAACTCCCGCATGCTTCGATTCAAAATGTACACACTATATTACACAGCTCTCGGGGAAATATTTACAAATAATACACAAAAAGGGCGGTTATCACACAGGGGCCACGCGCTCTCCCTCACTCCATGATCAACCTGGGGCCAGACTGAAGACAAAGACCAGACCGGAGCTGCCTGTGAGAGAGAGAGTGAGAGAGACCTGCGCGCTACCCGGCTGCGCATCTCGCCTCCCCGCCAAATATCTCCCCCATAACAACAATCCTCGTCGCTCATAAAACTCCATGAAATCATTACCCAGGCTCCCATACACTGATGTTACGCTGTAAAATAATGGCCAATGATGTAGACGTGGGTGATGTGAAGCTGACCTGCGCACCACCACGATGCGCACCTTACCAGACACCTAAATATCTCTCTCCAAAAAATAACCCCATATCTATCAAACTCTCCCAACACAGCATCATGTTAATCTGCAGTAAATAAAGAACAAACAACCGTGAATGTGTATGTAGCATCCAAGCGGTTCATCAAGCATCATGAGTGCGAGATGGTTCATGCCGCGGGACACATTTTCCAACAATTTCGTCTGCTTGCCACCCCAGGTCTGTTGAGCGGGAACTCTGAATTTGACAGGTGTTCTGACAGACGGAAGGTAGCCGTTGCAACTCTTGCCACGACCTAGACCGTTTTAAAGATGCTGTACTGAGAGAGAAATTAAACGACTTGATAATTATGTAAATGTAGCAAGATGTTTTATTTGAATATTTTCAACCACGTATAAACTGCATGTATGTACTCCTTGTAATATTTCACATCCAAATGCTACTTTTATTGTGTTTGGTTTTCCCTGCTTTTGTATGAGGCTGCAATATATTTAGACCCCGTTCAATGGTTGGTTATATCACAAGAACTACTTCATTGTCTTGTGTTTATCAGTGTAAGATTGAAGGTCATGGAAAGTCACTGGCACTGTAGTCCATGAAAACAATGCATGGCAAAAATAATGTCACGTTCAATATAAACCATTATTATTATGTACATGTAACCTTGCCCTACTACCCCACACACCTGTACTGATACTCCACATCTGCCCTGACACCCTACACACCTGTACTCACACACCTGCCCTGACACCCTACACACCTGTACTGACACTCCACACACCTGTACTGACACACCACACACCTGTACTGATACTCCATACCTGCCCTGACACCCTACACACCTGCCCTGACACACCACTATCATCGAAACATCTGCTGCCCCACTGTTGCTGTTTTTTTTATTTATCTATAATATTTCACAGCTGCGTTCATCTCCATCTTCATTTCAAAGTCGTCGAACACTTGTACAACATGTGCTGCCACCGAACACTTGCCTTTAAGCTGACAAGTATAATAAACAACCTTTCCCTTCGCCACATATGCATTTTTGACACACCTGTCCTCGAATATATATATATATATATATATATATATATATATATATATATATATATATATATATATATATATATATATATATATATATATATATATATATATATATATGTCACTGTCTCTCTCTCTCTCTGTTAATTTTTGTCCTTTGTTCACTCCACCCCTCATATGTACTGTACCGTACATGTCTTTTACAAACTTTTGTTTTTATTATACCTACCGGTACATAACGTTGTGCAACCTACCACCCTGCCACCACACACACACACACACACACACACACACACACATAACAATACCCTACCCCAACAAACTACCACATACCACCAAAACACATCTCCATCCTACCACAAACACCATCAAAACTCTTTGCTCTGTCATTCCCACACTTACCTACACCTGACACCATCTCACCACAACCCACCACCCCATCACAACACACCAACACATTGCTTGCCACCGCCACACCTGTAGCACCATCACCACCACCACATACCTCCCAAATCAATATGTACTGTGCTCTTCCCCTCTGTCACAACCGTGACCCCCTCCCTCTCTGCTTCTCCTCCAACCGACGACGACGGGGCAGTACCATTCATTATATATTTATAAAGGTGAGGGGGCTGCAAGGCAAAACGGGTGACCCATGCAGGCTCAAGCAGTGCAACAACCAATAAACTCATAAACATCTTAGTATCGGTCCTCGTCGCTTGTTTTTCCATCGGTAAAGAAGTAAATATATTCGTATAGTTACTAACAAAACTGCACTATACATCAAGGGCTTTAGAATGTGACTGTACACCGTCTTATCACGTACTGACGTCAGCCACACTGGGGTAGTAAAGCCATGACAGATAACCACAAAGGTCTTGATATCAAGGGGACGGGAAGCGCCCTGACCCCTTCCTTCCCTTTGCCGCTCTACATTCACAACAAAGATGAGGTTAAAATATATACGCTGGTATTCTTAAAAGTAATTCTTTCCTTACATATTTCTTTCCCTGCTAAGGATTTTTCCTTCCCTTCGTTATACTTAAAGAATTCCTTGGAAGGGAATGAAAAGTTTACACGTTGGTAGCCCTGTGCCTTGGAAATGATAAATGTGTGTGCGTTTGTACGTCTATTAGCCCTCCGGGCGCAAAATATAAACAGTAAATACAACCACGCTGTGCTCAGAAGGTTTTGTTTTATGTGATGAAATGTTTCATAGCATGGTCAGGAGGAATTAGAAGCCTTCAATTTTTATACACGATCACAGGGTCCTTAATTAAAGAGAATCAGCAACACAACATCAGTCTCGTTTCCTATAGAAAAACGATGATAATAATAGACTAATAGTAGTATAAATATAGTGGGAAACTGTTCACTTTTACTCGTCATAATTTCTTTGTTTAATGTTATATCGAGTTGTGACCAATATATCTGGACACTACAATCATTGCTAAGACTAATGGTATTAAAAAAAATTGTATATATTGAATAAAATAATGATAAATAATAAACAAATATATACCAGCACAAGCAGCATGGTATCAGAATGGATTAGAGAGGTGTAGAGGTGGAGTATGGAGTCAGGCGAGTATATGGACCAATCACCACACACTTTACCAATGACGTATACAACCCAGGCCAACACAAATTTTAAACCGTGTATGGTTGGTCTTTAGAAATTTGGAAGAAATGTCTCATTTATTTACTTAACTCATTTTCCTTCGGTGATACAATACTGTTGCACGTCTTTCCAATATATTATGATGTTATATATAAAACATCAACAGTACATGATAAAATACAACGAAAGAATTATTGAAGGAAAGGGGTAAAACTTTCCTTCATGTTCCAATAATATACTCGATTCAAGGGAAGGAAAATACCGCCGCGAAGGGACTGGAACCTTTATGAATACCAAATTTGTGATATATTTCTTTCCCGTGTTTTTCAAGGGAAAGATTTTTTTAAGAATACCAGCGATAGTCACAATAATTAAGTGTTCTGCATTTGGTGAATGGAAAAATTCAGCCGTTTGAGTGACTCTTATGAATCAATGTTACAGGCACCAACAGCTGTAGTTTCGCATTATTTCAAGGGAAAGTGTTACAGAATTAAATATTGTGGGTGACTGTACAGACATGAGACGAAAGCCAAAGAGACAATTTATGGACGTGTAATGTGTTATGTACAGAAAAGAAGAATGGAGTGATAAAGGAACGGGATGTGAAAATAGAGGTAGGAAGAGGGTGTATGCTTGAGGAGATTGGGGGAGAGGGAGGGGACAAGGAGGCGGATGTGAGGGGTGAGAGAACCTACTATCAAGGGCAAGGGAAGGGGAAGAGGTGGAGAGAGATGGAGGGATGGAGCAGGGGTAGACGAGGGTAAGGGAGGAGGGATGAAGGAGGAGATAGAACAAGGAAAGAGGTGTTGGGAGGGATCAGGGGAGGAATATAGGAGGGAAATGGAAGGGGATGTGTGGTAAGGGAGGAAGCAGAGGTGTAACGAGGGAGGAGTGTGGATTGGAGGAGTGTGGTGAGGTTTTAAAAAGGTGTGATGGGGTTTTAAAAAGGTGTGGTGGGGTTTTAAAAAGGTGTGGTGGGGTTTAAAAAGGTGTAGTGGGGTTCAGAGATGGGCGTGGTGGGGTTTGAGTGTGGTGGAGGCTAAAATGACGAGAAGGGGCCTTCAAAAGTTTAGAGATGAGGAAAGGAAGCAGAGAAAGAGGGAGGAGTTGGGGACTGACTGAGGGAGGGAGGGGGTAGGGGTTGAGGGGGATGGTTTAGTGAGCAGGTGGTAGAGGTTGACAGAGAAGGATGTGCGGTTGATGAGGTTGAAAAAGTTTGTCTGGAAGGGGAAGGGGACGTGGGAGAGGACTGACGTGAAGGAAAAGGAGAGGGAATGGTGACTTTAGGAGGGGAAAAGGAGGGGTGATGTAGTGGGATTGAGAGGGCAGGGAGAGAAAAGGATGGTAGGGAAGGAGGATGGGAAGTGGGATGAGGGGAACGTAAAGGGAGGTGGGATGCGGTGGGACAGAGGAGGGGATGGGGGATAGGGGAAGGTGATGGGATGCGGTGGGCCTCAGGAAGGGAAGGAACAACAAAAAATGCAGGTACATTCCAAATGGCAAAGGTGAGGTGTTGTGGAAACATCAATAAGTAAGTTGTGTGTCTGCCCTCGATCATCCAATCTTGACCTGTCCTGCCTCACCTGTCCTACTTCTCTTGTCCTGCTTCATCCCTGTCCTACTTCTCTTGTCCTGCCTCATCCCTGTCCTACATCTATTGCCCTGCCTCATCCCTGTCATACTTCTGTCCTGCCTTACCTATCCTATACTGCTCTTGTCCTGCCTCACCTGTCCTACTTATCTTGTCCTGTCTCATCCTTGTCCTACTTCTCTTGTCCTGCCTCACCTGTCCTGTCCTACTTTATCAGTACTGCCTTACCTACCCAACTTAAATTGTCCTATCTTACTCCTACCATAATCTTCTTCTGGCTCTCACCTGACTTACCTGTCCTACTTCTCGTGTCCTGTCCTACCTGTCCCGCATTATTACTACCTCACAGCATGAGAATTGCAATGTCACAAAACAATTATAATAATTAAACGCACAATGTTTGGTCTTTGTTTAATAATAACCATCAATGGTATCGACACAAATTGATAAGCTTATTATTACTACCACGACTGAATTGGAGGGGCGAGCCTATATAGTAAATTAAGAGGATTGCCTGATGGTGTCGTGGCAAGTCGTATCAAAACAAACACCTCCATCCCTCCCTCCCCTTCTTCGTACTAACATGCGTTTCGAAACTATATAGTGGTTACCTCCTTGTGGGGTATATACACATGCACACTATAATAACGCTGAAGTGACGAACAAAAAAAGTGGAAGGGAGGAAGCTCTATGTATGTGTTGTTTGTATGTATTTATGTGTCTAGCTAGGTATATGTCTGTTAGTTTAATGTGTGTGTGTGTGTGTGTGGAAGCTCTATGTATGTGTTGTTTGTATGTATTTAATTATGTGTCTAACTAGGTATATGTCTGTTAGTTTAATGTGTGTGTGTGTGGAAGCTCTATGTATGTGTTGTTTGTATGTATTTAATTATGTGTCTAGCTAGGTATGTGTCTGTTTGTTTAAGTGTGTGTGTGTGTGTGTGTGTGTGTATGGTGGTGTGGGTTCTCATGTACACCTCCAGAGGGCGAGCGTGGGCAGGGAAAGCATATCTCTCTTTAAGTTGGCTGGTCAAAGCAAACTCTCTCTCTCTCTCTCTCTCTCTCTCTCTCTCTCTCTCTCTCTCTCTCTCTCTCTCTCTCATACGTACAAACATTAAAACTCTCCCTTTCAATTTCCCTTGGTCTCTCTCTCTCTCTCTCTCTCTCTCTCTCTCTCTCTCTCTCTGACACACACGTACAAACATTAAAACTCTCCCTTTCAATTTCCCTTGCTTTCTCCTCTCTCTCTCTCTCTCTCTCTCTCTCTCTCTCTCTCTCTCTCTCTCTCTCTCTCTCTCTCTCTCTCTCCTGTACACCTTTCACGTCTCACCCTACTTTTTCTTTCTCCAAACTCCTCAAACTCACTCCCACTCTCCCTTCTCTACCAACACCAAAAAGTCTTATACGAAAACCAACCAACCAACCAAGCAGTCCTTTTCTCACTCCCTATAGCTGCCCTGCCCTTCCTTCCTTCCTTCCTTTCACTCACTATACCTTATTCCCTTTCTTTTATCTCTTCAATTTCTCTCTCCCTATCAGTTCCTCTTCAAATATCTAACTTTTACTTAATTGACACCTTTCTCATTCGCCCAATCTATAATTCATTTTTATTTAAGCTCATTCTAAATCTATCTTATCCTCATGTAATCAATTTAACTCACTCATTCGGAGAGAGAGAGAGAGAGAGAGCGAAAGAGAGAGAAAGAGAGAGATAGCAAGGGAAATTGAAAGACAGTTTTAATGTTTGTACGTATGAGAGAGAGAGAGAGAGAGTTAGTTTATACAGCGAGGCGGAGAGGAGAAATAAGGTGAGGTGAGGTGAAAGGGAGGGTAAAATTAGCGAGAGGAAATTTATATGAAGAGAGTGCAGTGGTGGTGGTGGTGCGACTGCTGGAGTGGGGAGTGGTGTGGGAGTGGTGTGGAGTGGGTGGGAATGATGTGGAGTGGAGTGGGGATAATCTGGAACGAGTGAGTGGTGAGAATGAGCGATTAGGAATGATGTGGAGTGGAGTGGGAACGTGTAGAGTAGAGTAGAAGTGAGTGAGATGATTGACTAACTGGTTGACTGACTGACTGACTGACTGACTGACTGATTGGCTGACTGACTGACTGGGGATGAGGGGAGAAGACGAGGAGTGTGGAAGAGGAGAGGTGAAAAAATGAGGGAGGTGAGGAAAAACTGGAAGAGTATAGAAGGAAGAATGGGAAGAGGGTAAGACAATGAAGAGGGATGGAGAGAGGAAGAGCAGGGGAAAGAAATTAAAAGATAAATGAGGGAAAGGAAGAGATTGAAGAGGAAGGAAATGAGAAGAACACGGAGAGGGAAGTAAGGAGAAAGAAAGAAAGAAAGAAAGGAAGAAAGGAAGGAAGGAAGGAAGGAAGGAAGGAAGGAAAGGAAGGAAGGAGAGAATAAGGGGTAAAGGAAGAAACTGGGAAGTGAAAGAGAGGAAGGTCTTGAAGAGAGTAAAGAAAGAGGAAACGGATATGGAAATAATAATAAAAGAGGTATGACGGTGAATGGTGGAGTAGGGGAGTGGAATGATGGTAGAGTGGGATGACGATGGAGTGAGGCAATGGAATGGAAGTGGTGGAGTAGAGGTGTGGAATGGCGATGGAGTGATGGAATTAAATGATGGAGTAAGGAATGGAATGACGGTGGAGTGGTGGAGTAGGGAAGTGGAGTGGTGAAGTAGGAAGTGGAGTGGTGAAGTAGGGAAGTAGAATGGCGCTGGAGTTGAGTGGAATGAAGAATGGTGGTGGAATAGGGGTGTAGAATGGCGATGGAGTGATGGATAGAGTGGAATGATGGTTGAGTCGTGGAGTGGAGTGGTTGTGAGTAGCTGGTGTGGTTTTAGTCATCACTCCGGCTTCAGTTTTGTTATTTAAAACTCCCATTAGTATGTTAAATAATGGAAGACGACGGATGAGAGAGAGAGAGAGAGAGAGAGAGAGAGAGAGAGGAGAGAGAGTTACAAGGAGGAGTTACAAGGACAAGTAGCACCTCAAAAGGTCTTACGACCCATACCAAGGAGGTACCGTAGGTGTAGTAGTAGTTGCTAACTAATAGTGAGAGAAAAGTATAGTAAAGAGAAGGCTCTCCCCCACCACCTCTCCCACCCGCATTGCGGGTATGGGAAATGGAAATGTACCTAACCCGGGGGAAAAAAGGCCGGACTAGGAAATTTGTGTATAGGAAAGGAGGAAACAATCCCTATAACCTCTACCACGCTTGGCAGAACTTTGTCTAACTTTTCTTGAACTGTTCTAATCGATGAACTATCAACTACCTCTGCTGGTAGCTGATTCCCAGACATTGCAGATTTTATATGTGAAGAAATTACCTAACGTATTATGGCGGAGCGTTTTCAAGTCTAGTTTCCATCCATGGTTTCTAGTTGCATTAGTGTTTAGCTAAACAGGACACTGATAATCATTGTTTTCATATCCACGAAGGATTTTGAAAACTTCAATTAGTTGACCTCTCAAGCGTCTGGTCTCTAATGAGAAGAGACCTAGTGCCTGCAGCCTTCTCTGGTAGCCCATGTGTTTAATTGATGGGATCAGTTTGGGTGGCCCTAGCCTGTACTCTCTCAAGCCTCGCAGAGAGAGAGAAGAGAGAGAGAGAGAGAGAGAGAGAGAGAGAGAGGAGAGAGGAGAGAGAGGAAAAACTGTTGGAGCCGATATAGAGAACGTGAGAGGAAAGAGTGTAAGGAAATCATTTGAAGGAGAAGAGAAATGAAGGAGAAATGGAAGGAAAGGTGACAAGAGAAAATTCAACAGAAAATGGAGGGTCAAACATCAAAGAAGAGAGAGAGAGAGAGAGGAGAGAGAGGGGAGAGAGAGAGAGAGAGGAGAGAGAGAGAGAGAGAGATAGTACAGTTTTAGGGCGAAGATTGGAAAGGTCACGAGGAACAACCACCAACACCTTACTCTGATACTCAATAATAATAATAATAATATTCTGAAATGATGATTAAATTTTTTTATATGAACAATAAAGAAAAACAATACCACTTAAGCTATTATAATACTCTCTTTACCCCCCCCCCCCTCTCTTTCTCTCTCTCTCTCTCTCTCTCTCCTCTCTCTCTCTCTCTCTCTCTCTCTCTCTCTCTCTCTCTCTCTCTCTCTCACTCTGTCTCTTTCTCTCTCTCTCTCTCTCTCTCTCTCTCTCTCTCTCTCTCTCTCTCTCTCTCTCTCTCTCTCTCTCTCTCTCTCTTTCTCTGCACAATACGACACACCAACTCACAAACAATAACGAGGCCAATCTCTACAACACATTACATTAGACAAAAAGGTGTACTACTCTGTTGCTGCTGCTGCTGCCTCCTCCTCCTCCTCCTCCTCCTCCCCTCCTCCTCCTCTCTTCTTCTTCTTCTTCCTCCTCCTTCTCCTTTCACCAATGAATGTATGTACACACAACACAACAACAATTTGCACATCAACGAGGGGAGATTTATGGGGATTTATGAGTAGGATTGGGAAGATTGGTTGGTTGGTTGGTCGGTGCGTGATGTACTAAACTAACACACACACACACACACACACACACAGATTGTTATACGCAGGGCACACACACAAAGATACACGCAGGAGGATTCATACATTCTCTCAAAATGACGAAACACACACACACACTGTTTTTGGCAGCCACCCATAAATTGTTATACGCAGGAGGTCACATGCACGCACACACACACACAAAGATACACGCAGGAGGATTCATACACTCTTAAAATGACATATAACACACACACACAATGGATAAAAATTTCGTACTCACATAGGTATATAAAGCTTTTCAACAATCAGCAACGAATACATACCTGAAAAAAAAAGATAAGAAAATATTATCATTGTTATCATCTTCACCACCACCAGCAGCATCCAATCAGAAAAAAAATATACATCTTATTTTAGTTACCGTCTGTTTGACACTCCCTGTCATTCACTTCCAATCCTTTCCCACAATCCCTCCCTCCCTTCCTCTTATCTTCTTGTAGTTTCTCCAGTGCTCCTCACCTTCCTCTCTTCTTCCAATCTTTTCCCACCCACCTCTCTCTCTCTCTCTCTCTCTCTCTCTCTCTCTCTCTCTCTCTCTCTCTCTCTCTCTCTTCTCCTCTCTCTCTCTCTCTCATCGTTCCTCCAATTCTTTCTCCTTTCCAGTCTCACTCTCACCTTACTCCCTCTCTACGTTTATTTTCAATCTTTTTACACCACTCTCTCACGCACATTTTCTCTCACTTTTTTCATCCCTCTTGCAGCCCTCAAGCACCTGCTCCCAAACTTTCATGATAATAATAATAATAATAATAAAATAAACACCTCATCTTACAACTTCTCACACAACCTACACTCTATTATGGGAAATCGGAAGACTACTAATTCCTCCAATCTATGCCACGAAACAGAACCCCTCCATATGAAATTCTACAGGGGATTGGTGTGTTATAGCTGAGTTTGGAGGCCTACATTGACTCCTTATTGTATCTTACCTCCCCACTCCTATTTTTTCTCTCCCTTTTAGCCTACCTCTTGTACCCCTTTCGAGTGGCAAATCTCACACTACAATAACATCCCCATTCCACATCAGTAAAATAATATATCTCCATGTTCATCCACTCCATCCTTTCCTTCCTTCTCTCCATATCCCACTTTTCTTCACCTCATTCGGCTAAATTTATGGTCTCCTCTCATGACCTTCGCTGCAAGAAAAGTTTCCAACAATAATAACAACATACACACCACACACACACACACACACACACACACACACACACACACACAACAAACGTCCACACTCAAAATAATGCTCACTCGTTTTCTCTTGTCACTTCTCTCCAGTCCACCTTTCTCTCTCTCTCTCTTTCACACTTCTCCTCTCTCCTCTCTCACACCTCTCATCTCTCCTTCCCTCCCTCTAGCCTCTCCTCCTCCTCCTCCCTCCTCCTCCTCCACTCCCTCCCTTGCTCATCAGAATCTCAATCGAGTTATCAAGACCCTTGTTCTTCAAATTCTCTCTCTCTCTCTCTCTCTCTCTCTCTCTCTCTCTCTCTCTCTCTCTCTCTCTCTCTCTCTCTCTCTCTCTCTCTCTCTCTCTCTCTCCTTCCCTTTATAACTATGTATTGTACAGTCGACTTCAGGAATCTGTATACACCACTGTGACGTCAAGGCTTCGTAACAACTACAAAGAAATTTAGTACATTATTTTCTTAACACCAACAAACATTTCTAATAAGGAGATTACTTTTTACAGTATGTGCCGAATAAATACCCCTTTTAATTAACCAGCAATGCCCGGTGTACGAATTCTTGGGGCCGACTGTACAACCAACACAGTCCCTCTCCCACTCTCCCTCAGTCACTCTCACCTAGAACCAAAACAGTACAGTACTCTCCCTCTCTCACTACGATCCCTCCCAACTACAACTAACACACACAGTCCCTCCCTCTCCCTCCACTCTCTCACAACCACCAACACATACAGTCGATCTCCCTCTCCCCCCCCCACACACACACACTCACACACACACACACACTCACTTACTCACTCACTCACTCACTCACTCACTCACACACACACACACTAACACTCTCTCTCTCTCTCTCCAATCCCTCCCACTTACAACAAACAAAGCACATCTCTCTTTCTCCCTTCACTCTCACTAAAATCCCTACCTCCCACCTATACTCAGACAGTCCCTCTTATTACCCTCCCCACCCCCTCCATTTTGTTCCCACCTCCACATCATCACTCCTCTATATACCAAAAATCAGTCTACCAACAATTCACTTTTCAATCCTTACTTATAGGTTCCCACGCAACGCCTCTCTCTCCCTCAAGCTAATTATTTCACTCTCACCCTCCTCACCCCCAACAAGAATAAAAAAATAAACGCCTCTCTCTCTCTCCTACACGCACACACACACACGCACCTTCCCCCGCCTCTCTTTCTCTCATGCATGCTTTTCCTCACCTCTCTTTCACATGCGCTCTTCTCTCTCTCTCTTTTTCTCTCTCTCTCTCTCCATTTTTTCTATTCCAACACTCCATCTCTATCCGTCACTCTGGCACCCTCAATACTTTTTTTTCCTTTTTATTCCAATATCACTCTTCCTCACTCGCTCACTCACTCTCTTTAGGTCTGATTCTCTCTCTGTCTCTCTCTCTCTCACACACACACACACACAAGCGCTCTCTCTCTCTCTCTCTCTCTCTCTCTCTCTCTCTCTCTCTCTCTCGTTAATCCCTCCCAGCTAGCCTCCTACTCTCTCTCCCACGTTACCTGACCTAATCTCCCTGCCTTGCAATACCCAACACAGCAAAGCACAGATCAACCACTACAACCACCACCACCACCACTACAACCACCATCACCATCACCACCACCACCACCACCACCACATGAAAGGGAAAGTGTGAGGCAATAATCAACTAACAAGCTGAACAAAACAAATAAAAGACTTAAAGTTAAACACATAAAAAATTAAAACTTTGAAAAACTTTGCAGACATAATTTTAAACAAACACACACACACACACACACACACACACACACACACACACACACACACACACATACACACACACAATGCAAATCGAAACTATATATATATATATATATATATATATATATATATATATATATATATATATATATATATATATATATATATATATATATACATAGTATAAGAAAAACAATGTACAAATAACAGGGAACAACTTGGCTACAACTGCTAAATTTTTGCAGTTTTTAGTTAATTGGTGAAATTCTACCTTTTTCATGTGTTGTTTATTTTTTAGTGAACATTTTTTAGGATGTAACGAAAATGATGTTATAGTTTGGTGACCCAATGTTCCGTATTTCCATCAACAGTGTAGAATTTTAGTTAAAGTATATTACTATGCTTGACTCTAACTAAATCAATTTAATAGAGATAACAGGAAGCCATACAAGTGTCTGTCTGTTTGTTTATATCATCATCATTCTCTCTCTCTCTCTCTCTCTCTCTCTCTCTCTCTCTCTCTCTCTCTCTTTCTTTCTCTCAACAAGCATCACCATCACCATCATCATCGTTACTCTCTCAATACCTCCTCCAACTACTCCTTTCTCCACTACCGCTACCTCCCTCTCATTCTCACCCTCCTCCTTTTTCTCCGTAATCCCTCCTTTCACTACTTCCCCTTCCGATGCTCTTCACTTCCTCCTCCTCCTCCTCCTCCTCTTCTTCCTCCTCCGTCTCTCAATGCATCTCTTTGATTTCGTATTCTGTGTTGATTCTCTACTTCGCTACTCTTCCTCCTCCTCCTCTCTTTCTCTATATACTCTCACCTCCCTCCCTTCCCATGCACCCCCCTCCTTTCTCTCCATCTCCTACACCTCCCATTTTTCACCTCTTTCTCCTTCTCCTCCCCCTTCTCTCTTTTTATTTACACCCCCATCCTTTTCCATGCACCCCCTTTCTCTCCGTCTCCTACACCTCCCATTTTCACCTCTTCCTCTGACTTCCCGACCCCCTCCCTTGCCCCCTAACCCCCCCGGCTTGTGAAGGGGGGAGGGAGGGGATGAGTCGGCGAGTCAGTCAGTTTAAGGGGAAACGGAACGAAGGGGGAAGGGGAAGAAAAGGGAAAAACTGAAGAAAGGCGAGGAAAACGATGAAAATGGGAGGAGGGAGAGAGGAAGATAAAAACGAAAGTAAGAAACTGGGGAAAAATGGAAGTCAGGGAAGAGGAAATGAGAGGTAGTTAGCGAAGGGGGAGAAACGGGGAGAAGGAAGGAAGGAGAGAGGATACAAAAAAGAGGGGGAGAGGAAGAAATGATAAAAAGAGAAGGGGTGAGTTAAGAAGGGTTGGGGATTGAGTGGATAAACAAGAGTGGCTATAGTGACTGAGTGGGGAGTGGGAGAGTATATGAGTGAGTAGGCAGAGTAGTGAGTGGGTTATCTAATTAATGAGTATACGGTATGGAGTGAGCGAGTAGATGAGTGAGAATCCCAAATCAAACATAAGTATGAAACGTGTGTACAATCCACGAGCGAACACAAACAAACACTCACACAAACAAACATATAAACACACACAGGCACACACACACACACTCAACGCACTTCAACCTCTCTCTCTCTCCGTCTCTCTCTCTCTCTCTCTCTCTCTCTCTCTCTCTCTCTCTCATACAAGCCAGGAAGAGAGGAGTACTGTGAAGCACAAGCAATTTTAGCCCCTCTTGATTAACGAGGTGCCTGAGACCTGTTGTTGTTGTTGTTGTTGTTGTGGATTGGCCAAGGTTTACACGGACCATAGACAAAAGACCACAACGAACCATAGTCTGATTAATTAAGGACCATAGCAAACTTGACCAGATTTATGATAACACACTTGACTATTAAGATATATACCGTATACCTCACCACCTCAGACCATTATTATAGGCTATTTAACTAAGGGAGAAATATTGTGTTGGTTGGTAAATCTGGTGCAAATTATATTCCTCCAAACTATTCCAAGCAACAGGCCACCATTATTTTTGTTAATATATATTTTGGTGGAATCAAGGCACTCCAATGTACCAAAAATTAATTACCACTTCACTGCATTCTAATGTATAGTTGAGCAAGTAGAAAGTGCAAGTAAAATATGAGTATATATGGCCACGTCTGGCTACCACTCAAATGTTCAGTCTGTCACGTTCCATTATACAGTACATTGGCTCTGGAGTTTTAGTGATTCATTGATAAAAATATATAAAAATACCAGGGTTTACTACAAAGAACTGAAAGCTATTGCCATATACACTCGTATAAATAAACAGATAAATTACTTGTACTTTCTACTTGCTCAACTGTACCACCAAACATACGATCCCCTTAATTAAAACATACTATAGACTATACAGGTGTCGATTGTGTATATACAGAAGAGTTAGTATACACGTGTTACATGTACAACACCTGCTAATGGTATCATCTATACACCTGATACACTCACCATGACACCTGCCTGCCTGCCTAGCTAGCTAGCTCCCACTGACTCACCATGGCAACACCCAGGAGACACCCTACACACACACACACACACACACGATGTATGAAAGAAAGAGAAGGAAGGAGAAAGAAAAGGTAGGTTGGAAAGGGAGAAAGAAAAGGTAGGTTGGAAAGGGAGGAAGATAAGGAAAGCAAGTTAAACAGGAAAGGAAAGAAAATAAGATACATAGTCTACAGTAGCTTAGATAGACACTGCCACACACACACATACACACATAATAACATAGAAAGGTGGAAAGACTCTCTGGCAACTGGGAGACACACAGACCAACTCATTTATACCCGCTTGTGTGCCTGAATAAGCAACTGAATATTAAGTACATACATGCGAGGGTGGACTGGGAAGAGCAGCCATGGATATAATCATACATGTAAACAAATCTTCCCCATTCATTTGGATATCCACCTAGCTGGAGAACTGTGTGTGGATGAATGAATGAAAGGATGAATGAGTTTATAGAGAATGAATGAAATGTATGATGTATAAATAGATGAATGAATGAAATGTATAATGTATAAATAGATGAATGAATGAAATGTATAATGTATAAACAGATGAATGAATGAAAAAGGATGAATAAAATGAATGAATGAAATGTATGATGTATAGAGATGAATGAATGAAATGTATGATGTATAGAAATGAATGAATGAAATGTATGATGTATAAACAGATGAATGAATGAAAAAGGATGAATAAACAGATGAATGAATGAAAAACGATGAATAAACAGATGAATGAATGAAAAAGGATGAATAAACAGATGAATGAATGAATGGAAATATCAATACACATAAGGGAAGGCGTGTGAAAGAATGGTGGGGGGGGGGAGGAGGGGAGAGAAGGGGAGTAAGAGATGGAGGAATGAAAGAGAAAAAGACACACCATTCATATTTGTGTGATACTCAGTGTGTCTGGGCCCACTCTCACGTGTGTGTGTGTGTGTGTGTGTTTGTGTGTGTGTGTGTGTGTGTGTATCCATGTGTGTATGTGTGTGTGTGTGTGTTATATAATAGTGGGTATATGTTTGTATCCCTATGTGTGTGTGTGTGTGTCTGTCATAAAAGTGTGCGTGTACCCATATATGTGTGTGTGCGTGTATGTCTGTACCCATATGTGTGTGTATGTCTGTACCCATATATGTGTGTGTGTGTGTGTGTGTGTGTGTGTGTGTGTGTGACGCGAATGGAAGCACCAAACTCTTGACCTGAGAGTGATCGATAAGACTGTCAAAGTGGAAGGGAAGGAAGGGAAGGAAAAGGAAGGAAGGAAAAGGAAGGAAGGAAGGAAGGAAAAGGAAGGAAGGAAGGAAAAGGAAGGAAGGAAGGAAGGAAAGGGAAGGAAGGAAAGGAAGGAAGGAAGGAAGGAAGGAAGGAAGGGAGGAAGGGAGGGAGGGAGGAAGAAAAGGAAGGAAGGAAGGAAGAAAGGAAGGAAGGAAGGAAAGAGAGAACGAAGGAAATAAATGGGAGAATAAAGTAAGGAAAGAAGGAAGGAATGAAGGAAGGAAGGAAAGAGAACGAAGGAAATAAATGGGAGAATAAAGTAAGGAAAGGAGAGAAGAGGGGAGATAAAGACAGGTAGGAGAAATTTATTTAATGGTATGAGAGAGAGAGAGAGAGAGAGAGAGAGAGAGAGAGAGCAGAGGGCGAGGGATGTTAAAGAGTAAATATTCACGCGGTCCATTATTTTTTCCCCTCCATACCAACACCTGGATCTCTCTCTCTCTCTCTCTCTTTCTCTCTCTCTCTCTCTCTCTCTCTCTCTCTCTCTCATTTTTGAAGTCAAAGGTTAAGGTTGACTCAAGCCCCAGGGAGAGGAGAGGATAAAGAGAGAAGAGAGAGAGGAGGAAAAAAAGGATGAGCGGAGAAAGGAGGAAGGGGAATGGGTAGGAAGATGAGAGAAGTGAAAGAGGAGAGGAGAGGAGAGGAGGAAGAAGAAGAAAAGATATGTAAGGAAATTGAGAAGAGAATAGTTGTGGATTGTGTGTGTGGGGGTAAAGTGATAAGGGGGGAGGAGGCAGTGAAAATAGGTGACTGGGAGAGAGACGAGGGGTGGGGGCCTTGGGGGAGAATGAGCAAGGGAGGAAGGAGAACCAGAAAGAGGAAGGGGGAGAGCGAGAGGGAGTGTGGAAGAACGGGTACCAGGACAAACCTCCTTGGAGTTTCTCAGAACTGAATACTGACCCACCTTTCCTCCCTCCCTCCCTCTCTCCCCTAATACTCCCTTTCTCATGATAACCGCCTCTTCCTCACTCACTCCCTCTCTCTCCTGATACGTACTTTCCTCTCTCTCTCTCTCTCTCTCTCTCTCTCTCTCTCTCAGCCTACCTAACGTTATCTTGCCATCTGCCTCCCCATTCATTACGCTGCCTACCTATATCGCCTACGGTACCCATTTGCTACCCACACAAACCCTACCCATTAACTTACCTTCCCACTGACCCACCTACCTACCCACCCACCTACCTACCTACCTATCTACATACTTACCTACCAACCTCCCTACTCACATACCTACTTGTATACCGTATTCATCACTTCCTCTTATGAAAACAAACTCTCTCTCTCTATTCGTAAGTTAACTAATATGACGCAATCACGAATTTTCGACTCGCACGACGCAATATGACGAAATAATGACACCCATGACAACGCAAAATAAGACGCACTAATTTGACGCATCACGGTGACGTCATTACTAACGAGTAGTACGTTAACGATCCACAACGTAATTACTATGGAGTACGAGTATGTAATTAATCAACGATGGCGACGCACCGATGCAAAAAAATGAGACTACCTGGCAACTCAAAATGATGACGTCATAATATGTAAACAAACAAACCAACCCGGATGTAATATTAGGAAAGCTGATGATGATGATAAGAACGGAAACAAAGGAGATATGGAATGTAAAAAACGATAAAAACAAGGAGTAGAAACGGGGAAAGATAACAATGGGAAACGTAAAAACGAAGAAAATAAAATAAGGGTAAAGATAAGATATGAATAGAAATATGAAGAGGAAGTGAGAAGATACAGAGGAGAAAGGAAACAGGTGGTAAATTGAGGGAGAGAGAGATTCTATAGAAGCACACTTTTATGTAACCTAACCTTACCTTAACTAATTAAACGTATCCTAACTAACTCCTCTGATTCGTCAATTAAAATTTTTAGTACCCTTGAATGGATACATACGCCTTTCTTACATCTTCTCATGTTATTCTTTTCCTTCCCTTCCCCTTTTCACTTTTATGTAACCTAACCTAACCTCAAAGAAAATAAATACGGGACATTACGAGCTTGACTCAATCCTGTAAAGATACAGTACAAATAGCTAAGAACAAATAGGTTAGAACACACACGTCAATGTCCTTCTGAACAACCGAGGTATATAGGCTATGCTGATAACGATTAAATTTTCCGATCCCTCTCTAAAGCCTGTACATACGCATATTCGAACGTACTGTACGTGTGTGTGTGTTCTGCACATGAATATCCTCCCACGGACATTCTCACACACCTAACCAACTCACAAGAACACCCACACAATCTTTTTTTGCACGAGGTAAACTTACCCCTCACAAAATTAGGAAGCGCAAACACACACACAAATATTTTCTGATAACACACACACACACAAGGCACAAGCCATAGATAACACTTATCTTCAGAGTACCTTACACGAGGCTCGTTCACACTGGCGCCACTACCACCTTCATTACTATACAACCACAACCACTATCACTAAAATTTCAACAACTGATACCATCATTATATGTATACGACTACCTCATCATTAACTCCATGGTACTGTACCACCACTCTCTCTCTCTCTCTAGGGCACCAGACAAGAGACGAACTACATAGCCTACTCTGCCAACTTAGCGACCCCTTCAAGATATCTCTGACGAACTTTCTCTCTCTCTCTCTTTCCTCACACAAGGCCACTCCCCTCTCACCACCCACTAGAGGCCACCACCACCAGCTTGCTTCTCCTTGGCGCCACATCAAACAAAGGGAGAGATAATAGGGGGTCTAACGATAGAACTTTTATCGTATTTCGTTCAAGATTCCTCCTGTATTTCCTCTTTTTTAACCTTCTTTGACTCTTGTTTCTCTCCTGTACTTTCGGGTATCCTGTGTGTCTAATATTGTTGTTGTATTTGCACCTTGTTGTTTTGAAAATTAAAATAATAATAATAATAATAATAACAATTGGAGTTGCATTGTGTCAGCTTTAAACAGATCAATTTATTTTTGTTTACTTACGTGATACATGCGCAAAATCACACACTGTCAAAATATAACAAATACAACCTATATAACTATTGGGAAGAAGCAACAACTCGAGCGATCCCTACGTGTTTACAACGTTGTCATGACGACCATTCCACATCCCTCAGCCATACGCACACAAGACACTCTTCACTTTACACCCACAGCATCCTCTCTCTCATGCGCACGCCAACCATCGTTCCCTTGATTGTTTGTTTGTTTGTTCGTTCGTTCTCTCTCTCTCTCCACAACCGCAGCAAGATGGCATCACTGTACATGGGGGTGCATTTCCCTTTGCATGCAGCAATGTAAACTCCCTCCCCATTATAGTCATTATAGTCCCTTCAGGGCTGGTCTCATGGAAGGTACGGCCCCACTTGTAGCTCCTGTGGTAACGTGGACTTGGGCCCACAGCACTGGCTGTGGGATCAAAGCCTTTCCCCCAATCTCCCTGGCGGTCGGAGGCCCCCAGACTCCCTGGTCCCATTTCCTTGGGATGTACATCAGTAGCCCAGGCATATAGGGCCAGCCCCTCCTTTATTTTAATTTGTTTTATACACTGTGACCAGAGTGTACCAGGGGTCTGTGGGGCAGGAGGCCATTTTGCCCCAGGAGAATATCAACAACAACAACAACAACTACAATTATAAGGAGTTAAAAAATATATATAAAATCATCAACATTCGGTCATGCTAAATATTAGGTAGAGTGCCCTGCAAAAGTTTTGATATACATTTCAGTGACTATGGCAAACTGGTGATAATATCTTATAGTAACGAGATTCCTGTAGAGTACTGTACTATCATGGGTAATTACAGTACCATCTAATATCACACATTTGTTATGACTATATAAAACAAAATTACACTGATAGATGAAATATGTAGAGACCAATCCCAACACTACTGAAATTACAATACAGTAGACTGATTGTAAATGTGCACATCTACTGTATATACAGTAATTCACTGTAAAGAAGTACAGTACAGCAAACTAGCATGCAAACCCAAAACTTGTTAACAAGTCGGCTGTTGCTTATCAGTTTACTGAAATAACTTTGAACTACAAGATATGAATAGTCAGTATGGTACTGTGCTTTGCTATGAGAAGAAATTTCATTTTATATGTGAAAATATTAACTCAAGCTGTCGTATTTCACAGAGAGAAATCAATAAATATAATACAATGAAAAATAACTATTGCAACACCTTTGCTCAGTAATTGTTACATTATAATACCATCTTCCAGAATAAAATACAAAAATATAAATCCAGTAAAATTACAATTGTCAGAAAAAAATCACCACCACCATGTGCTAATCTGAAATCAGGAAATGAAGTCAAAGGACATAGAAATCAAAAGAAGTTTGATGGAGATAAGATACAGAAGTGTAGTACCGTACTAGATGTTCATCTAGCAGGGGGAGGTGAAAAAGTCTGGGACTGCTGGATACTGCAACCTAATTGTTATTCTCTGTCTGTATTTTATGTACTAACAATACTGTATAAAGCAGTAAACATAATAGGGAGAAAACATATATGAAAAATGGAGGGATGGGGGAGCTCTGACTGGTTGGGACATAACAGTAAAATATACAAGGCAGGAACCCAATGATGTTCACAGGTCTGCCCTGGCTATGGAATGCCTCGCATGAAATTTAGCGTTATTGGAGATCTTTCTGGGTTAAGGACTGATATTTCTTCCATGACATCATACTGTACTACATTAGATGGGAAATGCATTAGATAAACATGTTTAACGGAAGTTTAATTACAAGTGTACAATAAGCTGCAACTATAAGCGAATCTCTGGTCTAAAAACCTCTGTTAAAACAATGTACAGTAATTGTTGTTTTGCAGCAATCTCAAACAACTCAGATATTAACCTCCTATACCCGGTATTGTCATACTGTATAATATATTGTTGTTCTTGATGTTCTCCCGGGGCAAAATGGCCTCCTGCCCCACAGACCCCTGGTACACTCTGGTCGCAGTGTATAAAACAAATGAAAATAAAGTACTCGTTTTTATCAATTGCTTTGATGCCGCATTTCCCCAAACATAATATCTAGGGCTGATTATAATAGTCGAGAGCCAGCACAACATTTGGACACAACAAAGAATCCACAATCATAGAATACAAACAATATATTCGATCAGTGATGGATTATGCAAGCCCTGCCTGGGCTTCAAACTTCGCTGAGACTCATCACAACACACTTCAAACCATACAGAACAGAGCCCTAAAGACAATCACAGGCTGCACAGCTACCATACCTACAGACCACCTACACTATGAAACCAGAGTCCTCAAAATCAAGGATCATTTTGACATGAGGCACACTTGCTGCAGCCTCCACAAACCCACAACATCCACTACACTACATGGCACAACACCCACACATGCCAAGGAACATTAAAACAACACCTAGTACACGATACCACACACAAATACTATCATCTCTTACACCATGCCCACCCCAAACCAATCTCCAAAAACACATCCATACTTGTACTCAAATCACTTATCAGTCCATCCAAACACTCAAAAACAACACACAGCTGCATGCATGACCTCCCGACATCCATCCATCTGAATCCTCCCTTCAACTCACAACATAGAAGATGCCAGACCACATTCCAAGATGCTGTGAGTGACGGTGTAGCTGCTCTCCTATGATGATGATGTGCATAAATAAGGTGTCGACATCTAGTGGGAAAGAAGAGAGGCTACGGTACCAACATCACCACGAAGCTCCACTGTCTCATCTGGTGCAACACCCAATAATCTCGGGGCCTCGCAAGAGTCACAGGCTACTTAAAGCCTATAGACCCGAGGTCGAGGTATAGAAAAAAAAAAAAAAAAGTCCACCTGGCCAGGCTGCGATGTGGCCATACCAGAAGAGGCTGGATGGAGCCATTGCAGATGCCTGTCCAGGATGCAACACAGCACACCATACTATTGAAGACTGCAATACACACAACCACACTCGCCAACAACACAACATACACTCTCTGAGGGCACAGTGGGAAAGCCCAGTTCAGGCAATGGCCTTCCTCAAGAGCTCGGTGCTGCTCAGCCAGACAGCTTGAGGAACTTCAACAACAACAACAAAAGACGAGGCCAACACTCACATCTATGACCGAGTCGTCCCCAAGTGCCCACCGTTGTTGGCCTTTCTGGTGGTGGACATAATCGTTGTCAGGTCGCTGACAGAAATAATTAACCTGCTCATCATCCTGTGATCGTGCCATTGACCGACCATACTCCAGGTACTGCCCTCCACCCTGGGCCACCATCTGTAACTACATCGGGAACAGGTATTAGTTCCACGTAACACATACAACATAATGGTATACTTGAAAGTACCTAAATATTCACAAGTATAACAATATTTCATTATATTTTGAGTGTAGTGTACCACTGATCATATAAGTAACAGTGCACACATTGAACAAACCATTCTGACACTTCTAACCACTGATTAGCAGAAAGTACCCAAGAAACCATGAACCATACAGAACCATAATGTTTGATCAATACATCAACCTGAGCACCTTCCATAATCCTTCTTAAGTAACTGCCAGTATGTCATATGTACATTATGGTGAATTGAAGTTCAAACTCCAATAAGTTTTTAAGCTTTGGTAGCAATATCTTAAGCTATAAAAACATAATATAAATTTAAGTGATATTAGAGAATGTGAAATAAAGAACAAATTTCTCTGTAACATGTAAATTAGAGTAAAGACGGCTTTGTGTTACCTGGGGTCTGATGGGTTCTGGGGGTGTAGGATGAGGTATATGTCTGCCAGCCATCATGACCACTGAGGGGTCACCCTCGTATACACCCGGTCTCCACTTCATTCAACTGCAACAAAAATACAGTCTATATATATATATATAAAATGTACTGTACATAGAAATGAGAAAGGCACAAAGAACTAATTTACAGCAACACATCCCTTGCTACAAATTACCATTGTAATTAATCCAACCTAACCTGGACTCGAGCAGTCTTCTGGCAAGCTTTAGCGACCTGGGACAAAGCGTCTTCATTACTAAAACCCAAACTTAATAGTTACGGTACCATAGTTTTCAAAATACAAATATACCAATACAGTACATTTAGGTACCAGTAGGAAATACATGGCAAACTGGGATTAAAGTCTCATTAATATAGTATAAAATGAAAGAAAATAATACCAAATAATGATGAAAAACTAAAGTAAACATGGAAACCCTGTACTGTAGATATACCAACAAAACATTTACCCACAACACTTACAGTATTCCCATAATTCATACATCCAGGCCTCTAATAAACAAAGATGAACCCCAAAATACTTCCTCCTTCCAAGAATAAACTGTAAAAATGGCCTTAGGTTTTGGAAATAAGGCGGGTATTATACAAGTGTTTGTCCATAATCAATACAATCAATTCTCTTCTGTCAAATACATTTCTTAATACTGTACATGTACGTAATTTCCTAATAGATTATTTCCGTCGTAAATGTATAGCTTTTGTAATACAACTATCCATAATTGATTCAATTTTCCTTAATCCGCAGTGTGTACAGCGGCCATATTGGTGAGGACAGCCATTCACCGTGTTTGATTAATGCGCCTTAATTTCAACAGCCTATCAGTGTGATTGATTGATTAGTTACAATGGCTTCCCATTGTACATTCTCCGATCTGTCCACGAATGTATTCTTCAGTGCTGTTTTGAAAATAACGAAGCCAATTTAAACTTTTAATGTGTCCACAGAGTATAACAGACATCAGGGAACTGCTCCATGTGTAGTAAGTCCTGTATTTACTGCCATTCTTGAATAAAAAGGTTCAATAATACCAATTCACGATGGCCACTGAGTATTTACAACGTCCCGGTGGACTGTTAAGGTTAGCCCCCGGTAGTTTACCTCAGTTAGGTCCCAGTAGTTTACTGCGGTCATGATTAGGTTAGGTTAGGTTAGATAAGGTCTACCTAATTCTATTTAATGCATTATAGTGTTTGTCAGACAAATCTGTATGTTAGTTCATATCTGGTGAAAATTAGTGTTTTTGGAAAGTGGGTGGCAGGAGGGGGGGGATGATATTTCCAATAGCACCCATTCGAGATGGATGTGAACAGATTGCATTCTGAAAACCTCCAGTTGAAAAGTCATAATGGACAAACGCTTGAATATTACCATAAGGTGATGGTGTTGCCCTTTGAAGGAGGTCCAAAGGAGGTGCCCTTCCTTCCTTGACCTATGCCAGGGGCAGTATGCAAGAACATTCATGGTGCATATGATGGCGTGGTACCGGTACGACGGCTCTATTATTTTACTATGGAGCCATCGTATTGGTACTACGCCATCGTATGCACCACAAATGTTCTTGAATATGGCATGAAGAGTATGCCGGGGTTAACATCACCTTAACCCTCAAGTGTCAACACAAAATAAATCCTCCATACCTTTATTTCGCCTGTGTGTAAGTTTTCCTCGTTATTAAGTGGGTGGTAAGACTATCCAGTGTGGGTGTAGCCTCTTAAGTTATTGGGTTAATACACCGTCTGTACAGTAGTGTCATTCCAACATGGACTCTTCCACAACAACAAAGCTACCTGACCAAATGTGTGACCTTATTTGGCCCATTCCATACCTTTATTTCCCCTCTGTCTGGGTTTGCCTCGCTATCAAGTAGGTTTGTTGGAGTGTGTGTGTAGCCTCCTAGTGAGTTAATACACCGCCTGCCTCACTGCCTGCCTGTAGTGTCATCCCAACATGGCCTCCACAACAACAACAACAATATTTACAACTCTTATTTAACCGATTCCATCCCTTGATATGATATGGGATTGGGACTGGAATGTGGACTGGACCCCAAATGAACCTCTGGTGTGGATTTAAACGTAATAGTTAATTGGATCCATGTGTAAATGAGACCTAAACAACAAAGGGTGATCAGCCATCATTACCAGACCTGAGACAATTGAGGAATGCCAGGCGTACGTCCACACACAACTCTTACCACCACATGGTTATATTAGAATACAATATTTAATAATGTACTTCGTATCTACTAGTGACGATATTATGACATTTGTAATTGTATTTTTACATTTAATAATTCCTAGTTTATAAGGTATTCTAAGTGTGCGTGTGTATGTGTGTTAGGCCTCCTGCACACGGGCCATTTTTCAGTGGCCTGAGGGACTGGTGACTGTGGCTGCCACCAAAAGGTGCTGGGCCTGGGTGTTCACAGCATCCAGCCACCACCAAACAGTGACACACTTCATCCACTAAAAAGTAGCCCTTATGCTGGGGGCCACTTCAACTCTAATTATGAATGTTTAATGTACCATACCTTTATAATATGTCAATATTTTAACATTTGTCACTGTATCTCTAATAACTCTAATCTATAATAGTAATATATCAAGTCTGATCGACCTTCTTCCCTTCCTTCACTATAATAATATTATCCCCTGCTGTGATACAAATCATACTTATTTAGGTTTACTTTTAGGTTGTTTCTGGCAAATCATACTTATTTAGGTTTACTTTTAGGTTGTTTCTGGAAGAAGGTCCAATTTCGTCTTGTCTCCTTTCTTGTGGATAGCTGTTATTTGTGCTCTCTTCCAATCATCAGACGAATGTGTTTGCAATATGTAGGCTACAAGTGCCTCAGCTAGTTCTTTTGATAGTTCTTTCAGTATCCTTGGATGTATCTCATCGGGTCCTGGGGGACTTGTCGATCTGCTGCAGTTTCTTCATTTTCTGCAGCATCTCTTCTTTTGTGATGGTTATTAAACTGCAGGCTGGATAGGGTTTTTTGGAATATCTTCAGTAGACAGCAGTTCTGCTCTAATATGGGGGTATTGCCATCGGTAGAGACCCTTTATATATAGGGTCTCTAGCCATCAGGTTCACTGGTGGAGATGCTAGACAATTTTAAAAATATCCAGCCAGTGCTTCTGCTTTGTCTGTTTTCAAATCATGTTTTATACTTTACCAGGATCTTTCTTTGCATGTGTAGATACTTGAATGCTTATAATACTGTTAAACTATTGAGGGAGATACGTTATTCTATATAAATATTATTATTATTAAAACAAAAAGGAACTTAACTAGTTGGCTTCCTGCTGGTAAACAAATCGGGCGGTACGCTGAAATTGGGATAAAAAAACGACGGCGGCGGGGGCAGCAGCGGCGGCAGGGCGGCGGCGTGGCGGCGACGGGGCGGCGGCGACGGCAGTGGCGGTAGCGGCGACGGCTGGGCGGCGGCGGCGGCGGCGACGACGACATGGACGACGAAAAAAAAATAATAAATAAAAAATAATAATAAATAAATAAAAATAATAATAATAAAAAAGTTAATTATTACAAAAAAAAAATAATTAACAAAAATATATATATATATATATTTAAAAATAAATATATATTATTAAAAAAAAAATATATATTAAAAAACGATGGCAGCGGCGGCGGCGGCGGCGGCGGCGGCGACGACGACGAAAAAAAAAAAAATAATAATAATAATAATAAAAAAAAAAGTTAATTATTACAAAAAAAAATAATAATAATAAAAAATATATATATATTAAAATATATGTATATATATATATTATTAAAAAAAAAAAAAAAAAAAAAAAAAAAAAGACGGCGGCGGCAGCGGCGGCGGTGGCGGGGCGGCGTTGGCGGGGCGACAGCAGCGGCGGTGGCGCCGGGGCGGCGGTGGCGGCGACGGTGGCGGGGAGGCGGCGGCGGCGACGACGAAAATAATAATAATAATAATAATAATATATAAAAAAAATTATAAAATAAAAGTTAATTTATTAAAAAAAAAAATATCAAAAAAAAAATATATAGTAAAATATATATATATATATTACTAAAAAAAAAAAAAAAAAAAAACTAATTATTAAAAAACGACGGCGGCGGCGACGGGGCGGCGGCGGCGGCGGTGTCGGCGGTTGCGGGGCGGCAGCGGCGGCGGCGACGACCACTTGGGTACCAGCAGGACTTATACAAACCGGGAGTTCGGCGTGCCGGGGTATAATTATAGGCGAGGTGTAAGAGGTGAGGGAAGGGCCAACAACAATTACAACACACTGGGGTAGTTTCACACAAGTTTATTTTCTCTCCAATTTCACCTTACAAGGGTTGACAGTCTACAGCTAGGCTAACCGTGACACCACCGGGCTCCATAGAACAACAGGCACCTCCCTAAACATGTTATACTCCCTCACAACACTCGCAAATCTGGCACAAATATGGTCAAAGTTCCAGGCACAAACACACACACCAAAAGCCCCACGTCTTCTCTCTAGTGTTGCCAACCCCTTTCTCCTCCTGACAAACTCTTTATACATGCATGCCTAAATTTACCCAAATCAGTTAAAAATTATACCCAAATTAAACCTAAATCGTAACACTACTATTAACTTACTTGTCATATCTTTAATGGCCGCCATATTTACTGCTATACTTCTCCTACCCTTCGGGCCTTTCCAAGCTGCCCGAATCGGTGGTCTGAGGCGAGCTTGGATGGATACGTTGTTGGTCTTGGTTTCAGTGGCTGGCAGCAGGGTCCAACTTGATGAGTGTGTTTGGGTGAAGATAAAGTTGTCGTTGTGACAAACATCATCGAGGAGTGTCTAAAATATCACCATCCACATATAAAAACAGTACATTATTCTGTGTATTTAGCATATATAGACGGTGATAATTGTCAGAAGTGCTAAATAAGGGATAAAATTACCTAATAATGGCTACCGTAGTGTAATAAGTGAGGGGAAAAGACGTGAAGTAAGGAATTTTACTATATAGCAGGTGGATCAATTATCAATTTCTGACTCATTACTATATCATTTTATGACTCGTACTTGCTTCTTTACTTACTTTCTTACTTACTTAAAACTCTTATAGATAATAGTAAGCCTACAATTATTGGCCAAACGTGTAGATGTATCCTGTGTGAAATTTACCGTGGTATGAGCTTCCTTAACTTCATTGATTACCGGTACTTGATTATTTACTTATTTATTTACTTACTTGAAGCTCTTATAGTAATACCTAATAACCAAGGATCATGTAATTTCTGGAATACCGAATAACAACAGACTGTCTTTCATTTTGTTGTTATTTACTTATTTATTTTGGTACTCCACACTCTATTTCGTAGCACTAAATAAATAAAAGACTAAATTAGACTCCATAAGACTTGATCCAGAGACCATTGCCCCCTTTATCCCCCCAGATCCAGAGACTGTTGCCCCCCATCCCCCCCCAGATTCAGAGACCATTGCCCTTCCCCACTCTATAGCTGAACAATCCGGAGGCAGACAAAATGATTCGTGAGGGCCATGTGAGCCTACAAAGCTTCCTGTTGGGGTTGGGAATCCTGAGCTACTACATTGTGGCGTGTGCGTCATGGTCATCGGGCCTGGGTGTGGTGTCGCAGTGGCTGGCCATCCGACCCTGGGCCTTCTGCCTCGCCTTCTATGTGGCCGTCAACGTCATCATTGCCCTCGTCTTTCGTGGGGCCGAGTGGCAGGTAAGAAGTGGTCTTGTGTAGTTTTAAAGTTGGTATATATAGTAATAGAATAATATTGTGTTGTAGGTCAATTGAATGGCTACCTGTTCATCTATAATTATTTCATTCATAACAAAAGGCCACTTTCATGATTAATATACTATTATATAGTAAAATAATAATACAATTAATATAGTAATATATGATGGTGCAACGGTTAGCACACTCGCCCAGCACGCGAGAGATCCCGGGCTCAATTCTTGGGTCAGTGGAATTGTTGGATAACTTTTCCCTATGTCCCTGCTCACCTAGCAGTAAATAGGTACCCGGCTGTGAGAGTAAGGATAGCAACCTTATAGGCTGGGGGAAGATGTGTCAGAGTGTATGGTACAGCATTATTAATTTGTACACTATGATATTGGCTTGAATCATCCTAATTAAAAATTATAGACATAACTTTGGTTTTTGCCATTTCATGTATAACTAATATTTCATCCTGTTGATTCACAAGTTACCATAATAATATTATCTTCCCACAGATTGCAGTAAGAGGATGTTTCCTGGGTTCAGCTTGTGGTGTTGGAGTGATGGTCAGTGCTCTCCCAGATGAGTCTTACAATGTGTTTGGATGGTACATGGTTGTCTTAACCATTTTCCACTATTCTGAATACCTGACTACAGCCATAGGCAACCCAAAGACTCTCAGCTTGGACTCCTATTTACTCAACCACAGCTTGGCATATGGCATTGCTGCAGCTACCAGTTGGTTAGAATTCTTTATTGAGAGGTGGCTCGTTCCAGAAATGAAAATGCTTTGGGTCATCAGTATTATTGGAATTATTGTATGCCTCTGGGGGGAAATAATGAGGAAATCCGCTATGCTGACAGCCAAGACAAATTTCAACCACATTGTTCAAATAAGGCGACAACAGGATCATGAGCTGGTCACATGGGGTGCTTACCAGTTGTTCAGGCACCCAAGTTATGTGGGATGGTTCTGGTGGAGTATTGGTACCCAGGTTATTCTAATCAATCCATTCTGTGCTTTAGCTTACACTATAGCATCATGGAAATTTTTCAATGAGAGAATCATCTTTGAGGAAATGACATTAATTAATTTCTTTGGTGAAAAGTATTTGGATTACCAAAAGCGAGTGGGGACAGGGTTGCCATTTATTAGAGGATATACCCCACACAATAAGATATTTCGTGGTTTTGCACAAGGAGTTCATGAAAGTTCTTCAGATGATCAGCCAGAAAATTAATTACAATCTATTAATCACTTCATAACCAAAGAATAACTGATAAGTTAAAGTATCTGGTACAGTGTTTGCTTCTGTTTTGTGATAGAGGTATAGGCTGCATTTTTGTACTGTGATATTTTCTGCTCACTGTTCTGCTGTAATTGTGACTTCTGTACATACTTACAGTGTAGGTGCATGTAACTTGGGTTGCATAAAGAGACAAAAAATAAGCACTGATACTTTACTGTACAATGATCTCACTGTGTGTCATACTTTGTAATGTCATGTAAGATTTTAGGCTGCAACAATTATTTACAATACCACAGTACAGTACTGTACATGGTACTAATACAATACACTGTTGAGTCATTGGGCTTCCTTCTTCAGGCACCTTACACCATCAAATGGTGGAGGTCACAACTAGACGGGTGAATACATGAACATAGTTGATGAGACCACACACGGAAAATGATTGTTTATTTTTGTTTACCTTTTGTTTGATTTTGTTTAAGGTACTGTGAAAATGAGCCACAGTAGACTGGATTATGTTGAGTTGTACTTTACAGTGAGTTTCTTGTCCAAAAACATACTGTATACTGTTCAACACAATACTGTACTGTATTTGATAAACAGTATTCTGTATATATAGTCTTCCTTTATCTGCTTAGTCTAATATTAGTTCAAGAAGGAAATGAAATACCAAACCACTAGGTCTATGTAATTTGTTCTAGCTTAGCCTATATCAAACAGTAACCCAGTCAGTTTCGAGACCTTCACTGAAAATGAACATTTTAAAAGGATGTTGCTTCTAGTTAGTTTACAGTTAGCTCATAACTAACCCAACCAATACGTTTTAAGTAGGATATAAAGTTATACTAGGACATACATTTTGTAAGGAGTTCAAGTAATATTTTTTATGTAGAACAAAGATATGTGCATGTATACACAAGATTTAACCAATTAGTTTATGGTTGATGTTCTTTATTACTTTCAGTCAATATAGAATTACCAACCAAAATGTATAGGTATAGGTAAGCCGATCTTGCCAACACTTGCATTTATACGTTAAATCAGGAAGGAATTTTAGGCACAAGAGTAAATAAGCACAAGTCTTTCACATAGAGAATGAATGACTCTTGTTTGGCTTGTAAAAATGTTGCCATTAGTTTTTATTTTCAGTGCTTATGTGTATAGTCACACACAATAATCCCTAGCCCTCTTCGAGTTGAAGCCTGAGATCTGGAGTTGGCGGTTTTTGAACAACAGCCCACCCAAAGCCTTCATTGGTTTAAAATGTGTGTGGCCTCATGAAGGTTTAGGTGGACTGTCATCCAGAAACCGCCTACTTAAAATCTTGGACTTCAACTCAAGTGGGCTAGGCATTGTTAGTTCATATCTGGTGAAAATTAGTGTTTTTGGAAAGTGGGTGGCAGGAGGGGGGGGATGATATTTCCAATAGCACCCATTCGAGATGGATGTGAACAGATTGCATTCTGAAAACCTCCAGTTGAAAAGTCATAATGGACAAACGCTTGAATATTACCATAAGGTGATGGTGTTGCCCTTTGAAGGAGGTCCAAAGGAGGTGCCCTTCCTTCCTTGACCTATGCCAGGGGCAGTATGCAAGAACATTCATGGTGCATATGATGGCGTGGTACCGGTACGACGGCTCTATTATTTTACTATGGAGCCATCGTATTGGTACTACGCCATCGTATGCACCACAAATGTTCTTGAATATGGCATGAACAGGTGTAGTGGAGTGGTCTATGATGTACAGTGTAATTTAAGGAAACCAGTCAGTAGCCTCACTATCCAGCCATTAGTAAAGTGCCTATTAATCTTTTATAATTTACTTCAGTTGAGTTGTCACTGTTGATATTAGAGAATGTATACTTATGATAACTGAGTCCATTAGTAAGGACATGCACAGTACAAACAAATGAAGCACTAAAATATGAACTCTTAAGCCCCATCCACACGAGGCAGAAAGACAGTGGGCACGGGCAACCTAATGAAATTCTCTTGCTTTTTACCAGTGTTACCATATCAGTCTCTGGTAGCTATTTACCACTTGTGCCAACCACCCATCCACAATATTGGTAACAGTGTCTGCCTGCATTTTTTTTTGCCTCGTGTGGAAGGAGCTTTAGGCCCTGTCCAGATGATCGGGCAGTGCCCGGTGGGTAAACATTGTTTCCAAAACCAGTTTCAATATTCACAATTGGTTGGTGGGTGGCAGGCACGATAGTGTGGAGCCTGCTGGCAATTGCTCCATCTGGTAATACTGCTAAAGAAGCGAAAGAAATAAAGCTCGGCAGGCATTGTTCGAGTGTGTGGACAGAGCATTGGAATATTGTAAAGCACTAAGAGTGTACAGTATTCAGACCTATCACAGGCTGAGCATTAACTATTTAGGTTAGGAATTAGTTGTCCTTTGAACTCACTATGCCTATACGAGTGTTTTTACTTGTTAGTAGCCAACAACTATAATTTTCAATATAGTACAGTACAGTTCACATATTAATTTGTACTTTATGTATTCTTACAAAATATTGTTGATGAATGGCAAGAAATCTATTTGAAATAAAAAATACACTCATCTTTCATGGTATCTCCACTCAATTACAGGCCTTGATGATGCTTAGTTAAACCAGTTATAGCCTGTGATGTTCATTCTTTCTCAGTTACAATCCCAAACTTGACAGTCATGGAGGATGAATGTACAGTACTCACCTTAACCCATACGCTCCGGGACCCCCCCCGACCTTGCCTCACATTTTTACCCTGCCGCTCGCGTCAAAATTGCTCGATTTCCCCTATGTTCACAATGCTCACACTCTTAACCTATATAGTGTACTGACTTCAAAATAGTTTCTTACATACCTTCAACTCTTCCTCTTTCCAATGGTACCATCGGGAGGGCTGTACGATGAATAGTTGTGGAGATTGGGCGAGTTTAAGTGGACCATGTTTGCGCACGAATCAGCAGTGTGTCTGTGTGTACGCGCGGGATATACTAGACCACGGCTTAGAGTGTCCAGTTTCCCGCGTAACTCCCTTGTCAACTCACTCGTATTACTACTATTATGTATCTTATGTCATGATTACAACACTAAAAATAGTATGAACACTTGTAGGAATATATCATCGTGTAACTGTCACTTAGAAAATGATAAACAAACTGATTTGTACCATAGGAAACACGTATATTTACCATCACTCTCCCCTGCCTGGGTGTGTTTGTGGTGTTATTGTTCTTCTTATTACCATTATGTATCGTGTGTCATGATCTATACACTAAATAATAATTTGTAACCTTGTAGGAATATCATGGTGTCACTCACGTACATATATTCACTACGGTATTGTCTTACGATCGTTAGAGCACAAATTCGGACAAGGGGAAATACTTAAAAATCGCCCACTCTCCATGACGACCAGAAGGCAACTGAGTGGGTAGCGGATGGATATTGTGAGTGTATTTTCTCGCCCAACAAGAAAAACTAGCCCTACAAGGCTGGAAATAGCACTAAATCGCTGTGACGGTGTATGTCGTGACCCGGCTCTTAACGTATGACGGTGTATGTCATGTCCCAGTCTCTAGGGGTTAAGACCCTTCCACACGAGGCAAAAAGACTGCGGGCATGGGCAACCGAGTGGAATTATCTCACTTTCTACCAGTATTACCAGATCAAACAGTCCCTGACAGGCATTAGCCACTTGTGCCCGCTACCCACCTACAAAATTGGTAAAAGTGTCTGCCCGTTGTCTTTTGCCTCGCGTGGAAGGAGTTTAACATCTTTATGACAACTGCACCAAGTTGGTGTTGGTAAGCCTCAGAAGTAATTTGGTGCTCAGTTTTGTGAAGGTTTGAATCACAGCTTATGTTTGTGTGTGTATTCTTCTACAACATGTCTGAATACCTGGTGTGTACTATCACTTCTAAATGTCTGGTGCAGGTTATCAACACCTGGCATCCTGAAACAACTGGTGGTGGAAATATGCATTACTAATTGTTTCATATTAAAGTACTTGTGATAGAAAAATGTGCCCTACTTTTGGGAGTGAAAGTATATACAGTATATATATATACTGTACCAATTATTACATTATGATTTCAAGCACTTTACATTACCTTTCCCTTTATGCATTTTTCATCATGGTGTGGAAGATCAAATACTGGCAATTGTTGTGGTATTACCTTACCTTAGTTCTGTATTGAAGAATATTGTAGGTATCTGGTGATCTTTGCAGGACTCAAACCTATGCAGTGTTATTATGGATGTGAAAATTATGAAGTCAGTTGAGTGCCAAGTACATTATATACTTAACATATAAATAAATCAAGAGTAGGACGGCAAGAAAATAAATTAGTATGATTTGAAACAGTCCATAATTCTCCCTCTGATATGTTTCCCTCATTAGAGTACAATATATGAAAATATTGTATGTTAATATTATTTGTGTCACCCATACAGGATTTGTTAATCTAGCCTGTCAACCATGCATGAAAAGGTATTGTATACACACTGGATGATACCTTCATGAGGTTGTACAGTACAGTACCAGCAAGCTGGAGACTAGTATTTCTGCAATCAAAGTATTGTACTGTACTATATTGTATATACAAGGCCTAATCCCACATAGCAGCAAGTGGCAGCACTACTTTAGCTCAAGATTATGATGAATAACGAATGCATGTAAAGTGTATGTAAATCCAAAAGGTCGATATCGGGTTTAAAACATAATGTCCATAAAAGTAAGTATTGGCCAAAACTAATGTATTTCAATATATACAACATTTACAAAAATTTCCCTCTGGCTCTATAGTAAAGCACATACTGTAATACATTTGTTGGACATAAAATGACATGTAATATAATTCAAGAGCTATAACTTTACATTCAAAATTTTACTTACCCCCCAGGACTAGTAAGAGGAAAAGAAAAACAGTACGACAGCAACACATTATCTAAGCAGTCTAGATAAAAGTACAGTACCTGTGCATCTTTGAGCACTATTGTCTTCATAAAACAACATGTTACATTCCCTACTGGTATAAACACATCCAGTATCAATATTTTAAATTCTTTCATAATGATGGAATGCAAAATTTTAACTATTCGTCCATAACAAAATATATATATATTTTGCTCTTCATTAAAATAGTGTAAAGGTGTTAAAGTCAATGCATAATATGATAATCTGTTATTAACAATTACAGTCACTACTGCTTTGGCATTAACACTTAACCATGGGATGACAAATTTTCCAATGGCATATTTTTAATGTAGAATTTATCTCCATACAGTAAGTATATTACAGTAGTTGAAAATCTGTATACAGTACAGTACAATGCTATTTGTAGGTTCATTGAAATATTTTAACAATTGACAGCTGAAACTGCCTGAGGTTAGTGTTAGTAAATTTTATATTTTCAACTCTTGTTTATAGACTTTTCTCTGGATACCATCAAATCAATTTTCTCAATGGATGGAAGTACTTAAGATTTGCCCATATTAAAAGCAATTTCAGTTAACCCATATAGCCTACTAGAGCTTAATTGGTACTGTACATAATACAGTATACTTAACTGGTGAAAAGTAATGAAGGGAGATGCCTGTCATCCATGGGTTAAGGAAGGTTTGAGATCAGCAGCAGTGGTAGTAGCAACACCTCATTTGTTGAACTGATTACAATACTCTTTTCACTCACACAATACAACAATGAAGTCCTTTTAAAGTTAGAAAACTGATTACTGTACACATTTCAGTATCTGTCATGAGTGGCTACTAAAAACATTCATCCCAGTTGTCTATTTTAAGCAGGAATATGTCCACCATAAATATCTCCTTGATACAGCATCTGATAACAAAGGCCTAATAGTAATCCATATCTTTTTTGGCTTATTAGGGAGTCCTGACATAGAGCAAGATAATACTAAGTACAGGTGTGTGCTAAACAGAAGGTGGAAACAGTCATACCAAAAGAAATACGATATACACGTCAATCATACTAATGTTTGTCCTCATAAAGTTTACTTTTACACCTGGTGTATTACACCCGTTCTGAACAGGTAATTTATTGCCAATGTACAGTGGTACAACTTCAAGTACACGGCACCACTCCCATACCGGTACTGTAAGTCTGTAGGAAATTTGATGACCTACTCTTGCAAAATACCTATTAATCATGAAATTTGGGAGTGCAATTTATGAACAAGAACTGTAGCTAGAAGGATGCTATTGCCACCCATTACCTCCCTCCCCCCTCCTTAAGTGACTGGACAATTACTGGATATTAGTTCACGTTTCATTTGGTGTCCCACAATATTCATGACTACCGTGATGAAATCCCAGTAATTATGGTTAATATGAACCACATTCATGACTGGACCTATTAATATTCCAATATTTACTAAACTACAAATTTGAGTCAATGTAAATATATATCTTAATTTTGATAAGCAATACCTGTATCTGAATATCTGGTATCCTAATTATTAGCTAAATGTTCACATTCAATATGAACATCAAATGCAATATAACTTTTTTAGTACGGTAGATAGATATTTATATACTTTATTCTGTACATTCATTCCTGAGTTCTTTTAAATAATTTTGTGGTTTACTACAACAATATATTTACACGTATAATGATGCATACTGTATTTGCATAAACTTATGTCTACATGAATTGTCATGATTTGGAATTGTAAAGACATCCTTTTCAATTTAACAGTTCATGTATCATTCCAGGGTCGTCCGGAAGCCAATGTGGAAAGTGGAGGAGTATGGTATTAATCAGAAATTGCAACTACTATACATCCCACTAGAACAAACCCTCACCACAGTACTGTATACATATGATGGTTTCTGAAGATAATTCATATACTAGGAAAGGGTACCTACTGTGCTGCAAAATGCAGTACAGTACAGTACATGGAATTGGTATGAAGTGAAACCCAGAGAACTGAGTGGTTAGCTGAAAGTAACACTTATTTATCAAGAGGTGTAAAATTTATGCCAGCACTAGGGTTTGTTTCAGATACATAAAGTAATGCCCAAAATAAATTAATAAATCTCAATCAGATTATTAGGCAAGATTTTCATTACTGATAACACTAAGAACAATCAACAAACATTTAATTCAACTGCCAAAGCACAATATCTCAGCTTACAGCTGTTAATAAAGCTGTTAACAACAGCTGACACAGAAGCACTGCTCTGGACATGACTTTCTATGTGACTACTGTACCTGTATTTGGAAAATGTGTGAAGCAAGATCACGAGGCAGATGTTGTTACATTTAAAGCTGAAATTTCAAAAATTTCAAGTAAATAACAATGCTTTTAGTATCTACTATATGTAGCATCAATTTAAAACCTAAGTACCTGTCTAACAGTGTGAAGGAGTTTACCAGTTCTGGAACCAAAAGAAATATCTCTACAGTGAATATTTCTATGAAACATTTTCATCTCTCCTTTACACACACTCTGGCATACCATGTCACAGACTAGCACAATTTTGGCAATGACATTTTCATTATTGCTCAAGATATCCTTATTGCTTACCTATTAAACAAAACAAAATTTTATCCTAATTCTGAAAAATGCATAAACAGATGTTGACATACCTCAGTTCTCAGATGCACATCATTAAGTGAAGACTGTACAGCACAACAGCTTCAATTTATTAGCAGGAGATCTACAGCACAGACAATATATCACCACATCAACACTGCAACCAACAATGGACACGAAACTCCTTTAAAAATTCTTTCATTCAAAACTAAAATTCTAAGCTACTGAATAAAAGAAATTGTCATAATAACCTACAACAGGATTCAGGCCTGGCACAATGAGAGTGAGAATCTCAGCTGAATCCATGATCCTACAATTTTCCCAGTCTCCACTCAAAATTTGTAGTCTACACATGCTCTGCTGACATTCCACATCATCTAAGAAAAACCAACCTGACTCAAAAAAATTATTCCCATCATGATTATTATAACTGGTTCAGTGCTCCGTGCCAGATGATATGATGCTGCATCAAAGATGCTAGTCACAAATTTTGGACCAAATCAACCACAAAATTAAATCGTTGGTCAAGGTGGTCTAACACAGATCTTCTACCAGCAAGTACAGTATAGTCAAAGACCAAAGTTTTGACATTCACCAGTCTTTGGTTTATCATAATGAAAATTATTATTTTATATGATAAATGAACAGTATACTGTACTGTAGTACAGTACATTATATATAAAATGTAGTACTTTTCCACTATACTGTAATATACAGTATATGCTATAAACAATATTTATTATTTTACTGAATTGTTGAAAAAGAACTTTAGGTCACTGGCTATACCAGATTTGAATCCTCCAGAGGTTAATACAAAACTTCAACACTGAATCAAAAATATCTTCAGCTAGATTAGATTATGTACCATACTGTATGACGAGGGTATTACTGTGCTTTTACCTTCACTCTAGGATATATAAAATACCAGTACAAATGTTATATACAGTACAGGGGTTTACTAACATTACCCCATCCATTTCAATATACTGTATTAACACCTACATTTCTGACAAGACATTAATTCCTTAGTTTTAAAAGTCCATCATTATTTCCTTAGTTTTAAAAGTCCATTTCCTCAACTTCTTTAAAGTGCATATTACTGAATATAAATTTAATTTAAGAAAATACTGTAAATCAAATGGAATAAGTATGTAGAAAATATTCTGTTTGCTCTCAAAAAGAGAGTCAGTATGTAAAAAAATTCCCATTTTGAATAATGATTTCTATTGCATATTGTACTTAGTAGCCAAATCAAAAGCAACTCTTACTATAAGATAAAAATAGATATAGCCCATTGATTCTCAGAATCATCCAAGCATACAATGAATATACTGTATATATATTTATATATATAATTACCATACTCACAATAAATACTGTATTCACATAGAATGACTATAGAAAAAGTGAGTGGAAAACATTCAACATTTAGTTTCTTGATTTATATAGTAAAACTCGGCTGTTTCAGGCTTTCTTCTGTATTTCTTGGCCACTATGGTACAAACACGTCCTTATCACATACGTTTCAGAGCAACATGCAGAATTTCCAATCTGAATTTGAAAATTCAAATGAAGTTCATCACAATGACTCTTATGATTAATTTTGCAAAGTATCTGCACAAAACCTTAACATACTTTTATGTACATTAAATATTTATATGTATATATATATATATTTATATATATATACTTTTGTTTAATTTTTTAAAACTTGAGAATACATCTTGATATCAGTTCCATATTTATTTTGTGAATGCTTATGCCAGTTAACATTTGTCCAACAATTAACACATTGCTACTTAAAACTGCAGCAAGACACAACATACACAAAAACATTTGCACAAGGATTGTTTATCCATTAGTCAAATTGTGTTCATTCCTCTGCCCTTTCTTTTTCATTCTTGACTCCTCCCTTTATTTTTTGTTCAATGTCTCTAAATGACCTTATCTTATGCAATCAGTAGGTTGACAGAGGGTTTGAGAACCAGGTCTCCCTAATTAAAAGCTTTAATTATTTCTTTCTTGGTTTGCCTTTCCTCTATACTCTCAAAACTTTTGTCTTAACACCCTCTTGACCAACTCAACAAACATACCCCATAAGTACTTGTGGTTAATGGTCTTCATATTACCATCAACCAAACTGTGTGTCCTCAGACAGTAGTTTCGATGCAGTAGTCTTCCATTAAAGACTTGACCCAATATCATACATCACTGTCCACATCAGTCTCACTTCGGGGCTGCCCAAAGTTTCTCGTGATGCTCTCGGACATGGACCTAATGTTTTGCAGGTTCATCCCGTCAATGCCATCCAAATCCACGTCAGAAAGAGGCTCGGTGTCAAACCCGTCGGATGCCATTGCACTCGGGCGATAATTGTCATATTCAGATTCGTAGAAGGCGTTGATTTGATCAAAGGAGATGATAGCGTCGGAGTCGAATATCCTGGATGAGGCACGGGATGACATGCTGGTGTCGTCCATGTCTCCATCATACTGGTGAGGGTCGTTGTAGATGGAGTTCACATCACTAAGAGCTCCTGAAACAATTAATTTTATTTAATATGGTACTGTAGCCTACACTAGATATCTTTAGTTATGAAGAGCTCCTGAAAAATATGCAAGTTTATGGTGCATCTTGAATATTTTTCTTCTAATAATGAAAATGCTAATCAGACCCTTACTATACAGAGCATATTAACACAAAAGCAAAAACCTAAGATGAAAAATCTCTATTGCTACTTTAGTGACAACAGGTTGTCAGTAAAGGCTACTTCAATCATATTTATATCATCATGATCAACAATACCCATTTTATATTTTTTAAATGTTACAAATGTCTAACCCTCTGCATCAGTAAGCCCTGCATCATTCATCATGGAGGCTTGTTCGAGGGCCGGGTCATCAGTGGTGTAGCCAGTACTCTCCTGGTCCAGTAATGGTTCTGATGCAGCACCATCATCATCCTCACTCCACTCAGACTGGCTTGTCTCTCCACCATCACCACCACCTGCCTGACACTGATCACAAGAAAAATAGTAGTGTTAGTAAGGCTATAGTACATTATTCATTCTGTACAGAAATTTATCATACATATTTTTTGTAAGCATATTATACAAAGGAAAAAATATAGGAGTCTACCACATGGTTTTGATTTTCATCAACAAAGACAAAAGCAACTATCCAAGAGTCCAGTATCTGATTCTATTAGCATTAAATCACAATGATGACAAACAAACTAAATGAGGATACAGTACTAGAAATAAAAAGGTGGAAAAAAAGAGTACTGTACTGTACATTATAAAGTAAAAAATAAGGCTTACCAAGGGCATCTGTTTTCCTGCTGCGTGATGCTGCTGTTCTGTCTTGTCAACCTGACCACCAGCACCAAGCTCCAGTGCCATCCTCCTCTCCTCTTCCTCAAATGACCTCACATCGTCATCTTCGTCGGTGGTGTGTTCGGGGGTCTTGTGTCTGCTGGAGGTGTGTTCAGGGGTCTTGTGTCTGCTGGAAGTGTGTTCAGGAGTCTTATGTCTGCCAGTGCTGTGTTCTGGAGTCTTGTGTCTGCTGGAGGTGTGTTCAGGTGTCTTATGGCTGGTTCTATTGTGTTCAGGGGTCTTGTGACTGTGTCTGGTGTGGTCAGGTGTCTTGTGACAGCCCCTGGCATGCTCAGGAGTCTTGTGGCAGCTCCTCATGTGTTCGGGTGTCTTGTGGCAACCTCTCATGTGCTCTGGTGTCCTGTGGCTGGATCTGGGTAGACTCTGAGCACGTGGCTTGTCATCTCTCCGGCCCTCGGGTCTCTTATCCGTTGGGGACAGTTTCTTCCCGCCACTCAGGGTCTCATCATCCGTCGAGGCATCAGGAAGGTCCGACTCCATATTCTCATACTCACTTTGCCCGCAACCACTCACTGGTAACCTGATCACAAACAGCAAACAACCCACCCCAATATATTAGACTCTCTCACACACATGTACACATACACACACTAACAAGGCTACAATTCATGCTTTATATTTTTATAGTGTGGAATTGGTACATCTCTGACATACTTGCTTGGAATGAAAAGAATAGGAAAACTACTACCGGTACTGTACTGTACTCAGTTGGTAGTAATCATATGGTTAATTTACATAAAACTTTAATGTTCTTTACAGCATTAAAATTTATGTTTCAGTTGTAAATGGCTAAGCAAAACTTTATATAAATATTTCCACACCTCTTTAATTAGGCAACTACAATATTATCAAAGTATTTTTAATATTGCATTATTTTCAATATACTGTAACTTGCATTATGAACAAGAGAGATCCCATTTCCACAAGCAATGATCAGAAAGAGAGCCTTAATTAGATATACTATAACAGCAAACCAACTCAGTAGAAAATATAAGTTAGTTCAATATTATTAATGTTCCACTAAAGACAGTTATACTGAAACTTGCATTGTTTAATGTATGTTTTACGTTAAATTAGTGAATTACTAATCAACTGATAGAAATCTACAAATTGTTGTCAAATGTGCAAAAATATTAACTAAATTGATAACTTTGGTAACTGAAACTTAAAAGAAGATGAGCAAACTTTATACATATGGATTCCTGAATTAGTAGAAATTATAATAAACCTAAACATAATGCAAAAATAAGCTGGTAACATGAGTACAGTACTGTACATGTAAATTCCAATCTCAATAAAGAATGATATTGCTAAGTCACTTGAATGACATTGCTAAGTCACTTGAATGATGAATCAACATAAGTTACTGTACAGACCAGACCAAGATGTGGAATGGTGTTTAGAATGTATTAAGGGTCTGTAATGATCACAAATTGGAGGTTACTGAATTCTCCAACTTAAGCCAAGAAACAAACTCCCTCAGGGGTTGATTTCTTTTCAGAAGCAGTACTATATGTAGGAACTGATAACCTACAACACTTGTATACGACTGTGTCTAAAACCTCTCCTTATTCACTTCAAAATAATCAATAAGAAAACTTCATTTTTCTTTTATAACGTGGCAAAGATATACCTGTTCCCTCTTTTAATTTCCTGGATTTTTGGTTAAATGTACAGTAATGCAATCCAAAACAAACTGGGTAAAAATTTATACTTTACACCCATGTACTGTACTTATCTCCATCATATAAACACTGGAATGTACTGTACACACAAAACATATACAGTATTGAAGGTCATATTACTGTACTTAGAAGGGAATAGGTTCATTTTTACCTAGAATAAAAAACACACAATAGAAACACAGAATAATAGCTTGTGTTAGTCAGGGAAAAAAGCAGGAATCAAAGCACGAGACTCTTTCCAGCAACAAACCACTCAGATGCTAGAGATTGTACTTAACCCCTCCAATCCCATTTACAAGGCAAAAATATCATAATCAAAATGAAAAATTAAAGCCACTGTAAAAAAGATAACACTTGTCTGGATACCAAAAATAACATATGATGAAGATAAAATTTTGTGAAAGATAATAATTATGAACATATGAAAATGCAACAAATCATAGAGCAACATTTAACTTCTGCCTATGTGTAAAATTAGAATACTGGGGGAAAGTTCTGGATTATGCTCCACAAACATGCTGGTGGACAACATTACCAAATACTGTACTGTACTAACTACACTTTGTTGATGAGGAAACACCAGGGACAAAACTAGTCTGCTTCTACTGTGGGTATTGGTAAATGTTATCATAAATACTCACAGAAGGGAAAAGAACAATTTGGCTATAATGATCTGTTGGAACTGTAAGTATAAAGGGTAACTGTTATGACTGGTGGCCATATCTTAAAGACTAAAGATGTAAAGGTTACATGTAAACTAATCTGAAGCAACCAATTGATAGTGGCTGCAGTACTGTACTGTATAAACATTTACCGTCACCTGGGAATAAAAACGGACTACAGTATAAGATTCATACTCTTGATAGTCCAGTGTTGCAAATATTTCAGAGTATTACAGTCCTTCAACATGCACTTGCAATGATCAACTTTGAGTGAATCCATTCAATTCAATAATTAGTACCCGGCCATATAGGGCATTTGGTACTAAGATGGTAAAAGGAAATGGACAAATAAAGGGATAACTAGAATGTCAATGGTGTTTTGTCTTCAACAATCAGTAGTGGTAGTACCGTACCCATGTACTGTACTGTACAAACTTTACTTACCTCCAGAGTAGCCAACAGATATAAGTGTACAATTTCTGCAAGCTATACTGTAACCTTCAAAGCTTAGCATCAATGGAAGTAAATCTCTATAAAAAAACAAATGTGTACAAGTAAATGAAAGCTACAGTACTAGTAATAAAATCTAGTCATGTAATCAACAGTCTTCCCTGGAGCTGTACTGAATACTAAACAAAACATTTACAATCCACACTGCCTAACTTCCAGCTTCACTGTGAATACCACCACACCTGTCTACTGTACATTTATTTACATGGCAGGCCTTAGAGGTTACATTATTCCTAAGCAGAAGTCATGAGTATGATGAACACATAATATTATAGATTGACTTGCTGCATACGGTATTGTACTGACCATGCACCATAACAAAGGCTTCAACTGTTACCCAGGCCAACCCACTAGGCAGAATTCTGCATGAAATGATAATCCCAAAAAAAAAAAAATAATAATAATAATAATAATACTGTATATAAATAAAATATTTTTATATCTTGACGTAAATGTACCGATCCCTCATCGGTGCATTGTTGCCAAGAGAGAGAGAGAGAGAGAAAAAAAAGCACTACAGTTCATGGTCGATATTTATCATTGACAATATTACTGTATTGTAACCCATAGAGTGCAGATTTCCCAATACTAGGGAGTAGTTTGTAGCCAAATGTGTTTCTCTTCTATGTTTGATAAATGACCACAGTATAAATGCTGCAGACTTTAGAGAAGAGCCTTTTGTCTATGTGTAAAATTATTTGGACTTATTCTGGCATGCAAAATTCTGCCTATAAGCCACATATTGCCCCAAACAAGACCACTGTGACTATTATGTTGCTGCCGCCACCACACCACCACCAAGCCTTCATCACGCACTTATAATACTTACAGCTACATACATACATACATACACACACACACACACACACACACACATGCCCTTGTCTGTGACTGAGTGTTATATATGTCCTGTGCACTAATTAAAATATCTACTGAACATGGGTTATCTGCCAGTGTAGCCTGACTACTACCTAACTTTAAAACAGTGATCAAAAGCAATATTACTGTGACTATTGAACAATGTTGGACTGGGTTGTCTTTCCTGTTAAACAATGCCGACATGATGACCAGCTGAGACAAACCTCCATCATTTAAGAGCGAAGAAACTTGAAATGCAAATGAATTCAGGGAGGTATACAACTGATCTGATTGTGTTAAAGAAGGGTATTAACCTTCTCTACAAAAGAACTTGAAATCTGTTTGACTCTGCATCATTTCCTACAATATCTCTTAACGACTGACAGAACAAATGCATTAAAATCCACCAAAATTTTCATTCATAGTAAGGTCAAGTAAAGTAAGTTAAAATTACAGAAAGCAAGAGAAGTGATAAACAATTCAGTTAATATCTAGTCCAGGAAATAAAGGTGTCTTTCTACCCACCCTCTAATAACTCTTAAAATATGGAAAATAAAAATATACAGCAATACTGCACATTGCATTACTGTATTAAAGTACCAGAGGGTCATGATAAGAACAGTTTGACAGTGTCTTCATCATCAGAGTTTGGGTCCCATCTAAGGATTTTCATAGGTGAGGTAAGGGTATTGATAAACACAATGACTTTATTTATAATAGAAATACAGAGCCACTGTATTGTATTAATCACAAAGCAATTGTACCAGTCATTGCCACTGCCTCAACTATGATTTTCTTACATATGGTCCTTACTCAGAGGGTGGGTATGATGACTTCTATAAACTACCTGTTGATCCTAAATTAATAAATATTTAGAGCATACTGTACAGTACTTCGTTAATATTAGTGTTGTTGTAATATATTAAGCATTCACTCTTGTTAATTCTCGGTTGCCTTTGTACATAACTATACAACACAATTAGAGTGAATGCATGTCTCTTGTTTGGGGATCAATTATCATCAGTTTCAGATGTAAAGTTAATGTGTAGTAAACATCTCAATGATACCAAACTAGCTCTCTCCATCTGACTCACAGATCCCTACACTCACCTCGTTCACCTTCATAAAATCAAAGTAGGCCTATCTTTACTGAGTAGAGGTGATAGATTATTCTGCTTCAGATATGGAATATAACAACAGCAAAAAACTTTTTCAAATACAGAGAGTATAGTATAATGCATTAAAATCCACAGTGAAATAAGAAGAGAAATCATAAATCATGTCCACCATTAAGAAACAGATGACCTAAGAACATTTCAGTATTAATGAAGTGGTAATACAATATATACGGTACTATAGAGAATTCATATCCCTTTGAGGTGCAGTTACTATTTGTTATTAGTAGACACTGACAGTCTAAGAATGTTTCACAGCAAAGTTAAAATATGAGGCAAGCAAGCAAACACCTATAATCAAATCCATACTTTCTAGTCAAATGCATAAAGAAAAAGCAACATTATTAATTATTTTGTAGTGATACAACAAGGGTTCTTCACTATGCAACACATTACTCTGAAAAAATGGTTAATAATTCAAAGGTAAGTACAGTATCTACTAGAAAGAGTTAATGCTTTTTGAGTATGAGACAGCAAGAGACAAGTGCTTGTGAGTGAGTAGAAGATACAGACTGCAGAAGCATCAGATCAACCTGGGCTTGGTGGCACCATTCATGGGGGGAATCTAAGTATGGCTACGTCCTTAAGCAGTGCAATGTCTATACCTCTAAACTTTACTAATATATATGTAAATATATAAATATACAGAGTATATATATATATATTCATAATAAAAATAATCTGACTAAATGGTGGAATTACGTGAAGAGATAGAGACATTATATAGTTTATGAACGTAGGCTATAATTAGTGAAGGAGCAGCAACAACTGTAAGAGCTCAGTGGTTACCTGGAGCCAACATATCTCCACGCACTCTGATGTGGAGCGAGTTTCTCTTGGGTCGGAATCTCCAGGGGAAACTTGTGGCCCAGATTACCCCGGGAAGCCTTTACTCTAGGGTCTAGCAGCATTGGGTCAGCCAGAGAACGTTTGGTCACCTGGGTTATGGCCGGCTGTGGCAGCAAGCCTTCATCTATTGAAGCAGGAGTGAGCTGCAGCACTGTCTGGTTAACATCTGGGTCAAAGTGAAGACCAAGCATTATGGGGTCAAGACCCATTGTATCAGGTGATAGTGAAGTCAGGGAGTGGGGGGTAAGACAAAGCTGATCCAACCTTATTTGATCAGTAGGAGAGAGCATGTTGTTGAGCTCATCCTCCTGCTGCCGGGCAGCTTTCTGTAAGGCTGAATACCCTTCAAGTGTATTACCTGTGTAGCCGTCCACCTTGTTACTACCCAAAGAGTTGTTATTACTGAAGTCTGAACCATAGTACTGAGGTGTTCCCCCCCTTTCCCCTCCATCTCCTTCACAACTCCTACCACTGTTACCATACCTTCTATTCTCGCTGTCTGCTGAGGAAGCAGTCTTTGGATTCTCAGGTATTCCTTCAAATGTTGCAGACTTTTCAAGTTTCCTGTCACCTTTGCTTTTCTCACACGGTTTACTTCCTGATCCGTTGCTCTTGTGATGGTGTGTACGAGGATCCGTTTGACATTCTCCATCTTTCTTCTGATGTTCTGAACTCTTTTTTCTTTGTATATCTTGTTCAGAGGGAATATTGCTACCCAATTTGGACCCTTCTTCTCTAGAGAGGGATCGTTTTTTCGACATAAGAACCACACTATCAGGGGTCATGGCCATGCTCTCACGAGGGCTTCTGTCTAAACTACGTAAACGACTGGTGCTCCCAGAGGCACTAGTTCTTGAAGGTGAATTTAAGTCACAATCTACATAGCTGAGTCTGCAACCTGGCCTCACTTTCTCACTGGAGGGGGAAGCACTGTGACTCACACAATTATCCACTTGTGTGGGAACTTCAATTTCTTTCTCACTGAGTTTGCTACGCTTTACCTTGTCACTTGAAAATTCTGCCGTTAACTTTGGTATCACTAAATCATCCCTTCGTACCCTTTCATCATGAATAGGACTTGCTATGTCTGTTTCTCTCCACAATCCTGGTACATTAGGATAAGAATATGTTGTTGACTCATGTGAAAGACTGTTCAACCTCAGAGAACTCTCATCACTGGAGGCTTTAACACTAGATAAATAATCAGAATAGATTTGTGGTGAAAGTTCTCTAAAACCTGGTGCCATTGCCCCCTCCAGATTCATGCCACCAAACATGTATTTGAAACGTTCATCACTGAGAGAGGGAGCATGCTGGGGAGAAGGAGAATCGGCATCGGTTCGGGAGAAATCTGTGCGAGAGAAACTTTCATCCGAGGAGCTTAAACTAGGAGAACGGTTGAGGGAACTGATCTCATCGGCAGAGGAGTGGATACGTGTAGAGTGAAGATCCCTGTGAGAGGACCCATGCAGGCTGTCATCACTGTAATGGCGGGCAAACGAGCGTAATTTGTGACGTACTCCCGCCTCCTCAACGTGGTGGTGGCGTGGCAACTGAGGCAGTATAAGTCCAGCCATGTTGGCACCTCTACTACCATCACACCGAGCCAAACATTCCTCACTGTCCTTCTTGGGTGAGGTTCTGCTACGACCTGATGACCTCTTGCCTCCACTGTTGCCCTGCTGCCCACCACTCTGTGACCGTGCCCAGGTAGGAAGGTAAGCATTTTGTGGGTAATTATACTCATCAGGGCGGTATGTGCGTGGCCGTGACTGGGAATAAGTCTTTGGGGTGGTGACCGATGCCTGAGGTTTCATCTGCTCCATGGCCTGCCGTGTGGGTGTCTGGGATTTGCTGCTGGCACGCATTTGAGCAATTGAGAACTTGGGTGGCAAGACATGTGCATTGAGTGGTGGTAAGGGTGGGCCTCTCGTGAGCAAAGGTTCCTCCTCACACCTTTGACAGTCCCCTCCACCCTGCCTCCCTCCTGACTTGGGCCCGCTCTGGCTGAGGTTGACGTTAATGGCTTGGAGATCATCGCAGAAGGAGTCTCTGTTCCGTCGAGAGCGTGGAGTTCCTACGTGCTGTGGGGTCGGCCCAGTCAGACCCTGTGAGAGACTGCGGCCGTGGGGAGGGATTTTGGGAGGAACCATCGCCAGAGGTGTTGCTACGCCGCCGAACAGTCCCCCTGGTGGCACATAATGGCATTAATTTCACTTCTCATATACTTGAACTTAAGAGGTCAAGATGGTCCCAGTGAATTCAAGGCAAATGATTTTTCAAAGCCGAGGCAGAAAACAGACAACAATATGTTAAATGTGAAGGAATCAGCCTTCAATTCACCAATAACCTCTTGCCCCCTTAACCTGTCTCATGATCTCATAAAAATGTCTTAAGAACTAGTGATCTCAAGGGTAACTTTTAACAAAATACTTTCTTATAAGTGTACACCTAACAAAAAAAGCATCCACACTCAAATTCAGATGGTTTTCATGATCAGTAATATACTTTCTGTTGTCTTGAGGTCATCCTTAATCTTCTTTGCAGTTCAGTAGTCTGTGATCGATAAATGATGTAGATACTTTTATTGTGGTTACACATGCTAATAAATACTGTACAGCACTTAAGGTAAATGCATAAAGAAAATAACAATGCTTTATTCCTTTCTTGTAAGCAGCATAAAATTTATTACCATTATTATTTTACGCAAAGTAAACTTCATTGCAAAAAAATATATAATAAAGCCAAAATAAGAACTTGTCAAACTTCTACCACAAGTTTAGACAGCACAAGAAGCTGGAGAGTTTGTATACTACTGTGGTGACATATTAAGAATAACTATACATTTGAAGACTGTAAAAATTCTGGTCAATAAATACCTTACTCATCTCTCATAATCTAAATGAAGAAACAGGAAACAACATGAAATATACTGTAGATTGTTCCTTAATACTGTATTGCATTTTGTAGTTTACTTTGACCCATGGCCATATATTAATGTGGAACCAAAATATCAAGAATGATTCAACCAACACAAATAGTTTCTAAACAAATTTTAATCCATCCAAGTTATGTATGAATAAAAATATTGCAGAAGTGACCTAATAATGTTAATGGTTGATGAAAAATTAAACCAACCATCATGATTACAAAACTGTGACCAAAAGAGAGTGGAAGAGGAATGGAGGTCAAGCAAGTACTGTAGTTTCATTTATTTAAAAAATATATAGTAACTGACCATATAGGGCATTTGGTACTGTCCTAAGACAGCAATAGGAAATGGGCATATAAGAGGGTGTCTGGCAAATGGAACAGAATGCATAATGAGCATTACTAATAAGGTCACTAAGGGCTAATGTGACACGGGGGTAGGGGATATAACAGTGAAGCAGCCAAGTGGGGGAAATAATACAATTAACCAAGGTCAATTAGGGCCAAGGTTACATATGTGAGGTTACACTGTCCAGGATCTTGTACTTCACAAGGGTATAATTCTTATTTCACCTGCACTAGATCAGTAATCCGCCTCATTACCCACAGGTTCTATTCTTGATGCACAGGTTCCTATGTGTCTTCTCAAAGACAACTGTGGAAGACAGCAGCATGCCTTCAAAAAGCCATGCCAATATATACTATCTTAAGCCACTTTGGACTAGTGCACTATGCTCTGTTATTATTATTCTCCTTGTTGGTCCACTATAGAGAATACAGTACTTTCTGTAGGTATGGTTGGGTAATGCCTAGGGAAGGTAATTATAGTAACCTAAAATTTGCAGTGGCTTTGTATCCGAGGATAATTGGTTAATATAACCTGTCACAGGCTCAGACACCAATGTGACAGAGATGAGCACTGTGGCAATCTGCCAACATAGCATATGCAAAGGGCAAAAACCCATCCAAAATTACCTGTATATGGTGAGCCATGTTTGGGTAGTGAAAAGTAAACAAATACATCACCACACACAGAGTAACTCAAATGACCTCTGAAGGCAATGGTCATGATTTTTGTCACTGTTTGTGCTAACAACATGACACCAGGTAATGACATATTGTACAAGATAACTCAAAGGCTAGATAATTGTATTGGTCCATGGTCATCTTGCCCATGAATTTTCTTGCATCTGGCCCTATATCATACCTTCCATTCTATCATTATATATTATTTACTAGTCTACATGTGTCATACATTGGGGTACAGTATAAATACTCAGTAATATTTAAATACAGAAATAGAAATGCAAAATACAAAAGGCTGCTATAGTTTAGGACTAGTTATTCATTAATATTTTCTTGCTTTTGTTTTAGGATATTTTATCATTTGTGTTTAACTGGTAACTAACATACAATATGAAGTATTAAACACATAAAAGGCAGATAAATCTAACCAATATACAGTAGTATGAAAGGGCAATGAAGCAAATAAATCTCAATAGGTAATATGTGTTGAAAGGCGTGTGATGTTGCCGGCAGAGTGAAGACTACTGTACTGTTCCCTCCAAACTGATGACAAAATCACAGCCCCATTGTGGTGAAGAAAGGCAAGCTGAGCAGCATCTCAATAAATGTTTTTAATTAGAGGAGAATTTGCAAGGACTCATTGATTCAGATAAACTTCCATACACTCAAGCACCTTCAATGATTCACCACACACACTTGAATCACAGTGGCATCAGAGATAGATTAATTATAGACTGAGAGCTTTCATGGTAATTTCAATATTCAAGAAAATTATTACAAAGTTAGGTAAATAATACCCTCTGTAGATTAACAGCCTGACCTGCTATTCAAGAATTGCTAATGGAATATTTCTGTGGTCAGATGCTGAAATGGTAAATGGTAGTTAAGGATCATTCTGTCTAGAGAAGAACTCCGTAAATGTTGGTTAAGGATCATTCGGTTTAAAGAAGAACTCCGTAAATGTTGGTTAAGGATCATTCGGTTTCAATAACAACTACTCAGAGCATATTCACACATCCTTGCCTCAATCATTTCCGTAGAGAGGAAAGGCTGTGAACGAAAATAAATCTCAAAGGAGCATTTTCTGAGATAATTATTCCAATAAGTTTTGATGTGGGTGTCTGACATAACAGACTTCCCTCCCACATGGATCAAACATGAAAACAGTACTGACATCTCTGGTAAAATGGATAACTAAATTATAAGGCTCATCCAGAAAACTCCCAAAATGTAGCAATTATACTTCACCCTTTAGTTGCTAATACTGTACATACTACCTAGTACCTGTAATACAGGTCTAGTTAATTTATTATTATATGGGATGACACATATGTAACTAACTGCTCACATGATGATATTGTCTGTGTTGTGAGGACCATCCAACCTGTTAGTATACTGTATGTGTGTGTACATACAGAACTTTACTATTACTGTATTGAATCTACCAATAAATATATCAATGGTAATATCATATCTGGTACATATACACACAAATATATACATGCAGGCTGGGTGGTCCCTGCAATTTAGATAATATTGCCAGTTGGGAAATCAATTAGTTATGAGCCTTCCTGTATTTATGGAGTTTTTTTTTGTCCACACTAAATAATACAGGAAAACAAATATAAAGTTATAATTCTACAGCTTGCACCTTAGAGGTAGTATTGGCAATGATAATAAACAAGGAATTCATAACTAAGTTTCATAAGCGGTTGAGGAAAGGCTTTACAAACTTATCATACAATAATTACTTTGGAAATAAACCATCAGGTATGTCACCTTCTGCAGCAAAAGAAAAATAATTAAACTTTGTTACTAGAGAAGAAAAGTAATATTTCAATACAGTATACAGTATATATCACTATCATAATAGGTTGAATTAACTAAAAATAATACTGTATACTGAATAATAGATAAAAGTAACTTTAACATAAGAAAAATTATACTAACAATATCTTACAATATTTTACAAAAAGATAACATATCTATATTCACACTCTCATACAATTAAGGATTATATATACTAGACAGTAAATTACCACCATTAAATGAAGGTACAGTAATACTGTACATATATATGTTGTACAGTATATATTTATGAATAGTTAATATATATACTGTATATAGAAATCTCTCAATATTTTAACAGCCTGTATTGGTTCCTAACAGAAACGGTCTCACTGTCTTACCTACCTCATTCTTTCTGCCTCACACTTTTCCATCTCTCTTTCCATCACAACTGACAATGAATCATTCATTATGTATAGAAATATTCAGTACTGTACACATTTATGTCAGAGTATCACACAGCCCAAACTCTCAAGTTTTCATATTTACCTTGCATTTCCATAATCATTTAAAGAGAAGTAAATACACACTGACATACACAGCAATTTCTCAAGTAATTTTCACTGTTACACTCTCCAACCACACCACGGTTCTCATTGTAGATAAAACACCACTAACAGAACTAATATTCAAACCCACACAAAACTAACCGTAAATACTTTAAAGCTTCACTGACTTTAGCACACATGCATTTACCCTTGTGTTTCCTAGTGGGGATTAATGGCCCAGATCAGGAAGGTACATGGCAGGTACAGTACTGTACAGTACTATGATAGTATCAGAACACTTTTGGCTGCTACTTCCTGGCTATGTTTCTCTCTGTTTCCAACATCTGGGATGTCAGGCTAACTCCAGTTTCACAATAGATTCATGAAAATTATCATGTAATTCCACCTGTATTACAATTCAGAGAATATCAGTCTTCACATAACAACATTATTATGCAACACAACTCTATGTAAAACCTTCTCTGGGGACAGATTTTGTTGTCCAACCACCAACCTTTCCTAGGGTAAGGAGGAAGGGTTGGTTCCTCCTTACCATAAATAAAAAACTTGCTCTCTGTAGCTGCTGCAGCAGTCATTCCTACAAAGGGACAATCCCTGGAGGGAGGGAGTATTCAATTAACACTTGGGTGACAAACCTAACTATCAATTTCTACTTGTCAGAGGATAATATTCCAAGTGTTCAATGTCTGTAAAACTTTTCAGTTAAACCCATTTTAAAAGTGGTATACGTGTTATGCAGTATGTTTGCATTAATGTCAGACCATTAATTATTATAGGAATCTCTATTACTCCAAGGGCTACTGTATCAAGGCCAACCTATTAGCTAAATATTAACAAGACTGAATCTAGTTGGGTCACCAAGTGTTGCATGTTCTGGGCAAGTGACTTGTGTTTACATGAACACTGCTGAGTTAAAGTGGTATGTCAGATAGAGGTGTCCACTGCCAGAATAAAAGGAAACAAGGGCTTATGTACTTGGTGGAGAAGGCAGAGGGGAGGTATGAAGTGCTTGAGAGCAGTGATCATGGAGACTCTGAGAGGGAAAAAAGGCATATGTTAGATATGAGAGGGCAGAATGTGGAATTATCCAAACTTTTAAATTATTCACAATCCCATTATTTTCAGTGTATATTCTTCCTCTCCTGACGAATCTTTACCATGTTGATAATGGTAAGACCATATTGTCCTTGATTGCAAGTAACACTTGCAATCAAGGGATATTCCTCCTGTTTCTTTAGGCTGTCGCAATGGAAATATAACTCGCACTTCACATAATTATAGTCACAATGCTTTCTTGTATCACTTAAATTTTCATATTCAGTAATAAATATACTGTATTTTATGGATACTGTCAATATCCACATGGAACAAAATTTCACACTGTCAAAATAATAACTGCAAAGTGGGTATTGTATATTTTATGTCAGCCACCTTATGCATTTACTGATACAGGCAGTAGCTTCTGTTCTCAACTACATGTACAGTACAAGTACTATCAGGGCATGTGATGCACACAGTTGATAAAGACTCCCAAGTATTTACAGTCCTCACATTCGTTAGGTTTGATGTCAGTTCTATAAGTGGTGTTTTTTCTACTTACTCATATACAGTACATACAAAACAATACGTTGCTATTAGATATTTAAATCGTAATCCTAACAGTAAAGAAGCAGCTGGAGTTGCCAAACATCTGCCAGGACAAAAGCATAAGATATCCTCAGAATTATGAGAATGAATCGTAGCCTCTCAGGTGTCCAGACCATATAGTATACATTGTACTTTTTATATTTATGCCTGAAAAATGTTGCTACTTCATTCCTGAAAGGATCAAATTTGTAAGTCATCACATGAAATACCGGTAAGTGATGTCTGCCAAACAGCTTTCCTTTTACCATTTCCAAAGAAAAGAAGTAAAAACAGAACAATCATAAACAAACTGAGACACTTACTGCAATAGATATAGACTGCCACTGAAATGGTAAAATCAGGCAATCAGACCATAAAAGGCCAAGGCCTCCCCTTGCCAGTGTAGGCAGGAAAGAGACTGGCCGCTGACATGCAGGGGAAAGACACCCAATGCAGAGTAAAACCCAGTTTATTCAACATTTTACCTTTGGTGATTTCTGCAGGAATAAAACTCAGGAGTACATATCCAAAATCTCAAGAAGTCCAAGCAAAGTAAAGTGAGTAATCACAGACAATTTCAACAACAGTTAAATCAGTCTTCCACTGCAAGCAAGTGTACAAACTTAGAGGTGTGTAATCCATATACAGTATACACCTTGTCCTTAATGTTCACTTTATGATTAGGATTAACATACTGTACAGTATGTCATTTTCATACTGTACTGGATTTTCTCTTGAAGTACCAAAAGCTATTTGAAGCACTTTTTCAGCAAAGTTTAATATATTTTATAGAACTTTTAACTATGTATCCAATTAGTTTTGAAAATGACTAAATGGTAAACACAACTCAGACAGCTTAGAATAATAATATTATTACAGCCCTGGTTTGTTGAACTTACTGTACTTGGGAGGATTCAAGATAATGGAAGTTAAATTGCTTTAATCCTGAAAAAGGCTAAATAGGTGAAAAACTGTATAAACTGGATCCTGTTATGCACTTTGTGTGTTTCCAAGACTGCCACAACCTATGTTGGTTCAACCATCACTGACATGCAAACTGGAGTCACCTTACCGTTGTGGGTGTGGTAGTGGCGGTGGTGTGAGCGTAGGGAGGGGGGGTGGTGGAGGGTTCCGCCACACCGCCCAACCACACAATATGCGTTCCACCAACCACACCCATGATCCAGGGCTAGTAGTAGTAGGGGGGGTGGGGGCATGCCGAAGGGGGGAGGCCAGGGGGAGTTACTTAGGGACAAGGGTTGATGGGTAAGGGGGTCATAATAAATTTTTCCTCTGGTTTACTACAGGGTTTGATCAAAGTACTGCAATAATCCCAATTTGTATCTTACAGGTGGAATGAATACAGAAATGCATAAGTAAGTCATAGTGGATGAGGGTTAAAGTAGCAATGGTTCAGGAAAAAACTATAGAAGTACTGTACCAATGTATGCATACTGCTCAAAAACAAAATTCAATCCTGTCAAATGATTCCAATTATTTGATTCAGGGGTTGTTTTCATCTTAATGTAAGAACCTGAATAGCACCCTCTAGAAGAATAAAAACTAACACACTATAAAGAAATTGTCATTCACAGATTCACACTCAAAACACACTATAGAAACAACTATTTTATATGCTCAAAGGGAAAGACACAAAATCAGCTCACTTCCCCCTAAAGAAAAAAAGAGATGTATTTCTACATGGGTGGGATGCTACATGTCAACTCTACATTCTACAAAAGTGGTATAGTAAGTATAAGAAAGGAGACAATCCCCCACAGTGACAATCTTACCTCACACCTCATGCTTGTGTCTGTAAACACTGGCTCCAAGAGAAGGTGAAATATCTCATGTCATTTATTGTTTATTGTACTTTGCAAATGTCTTTAAATAATTAATTGTTCACTTGCCCTTCTCCTTTACTGTTCTGATTTTTATTTTATATAGTCTAGTAGTACTGTACTGTAAAACCAAAATGTACATGAGAAATTATGAATTTAGACTATATACTGTCTAACTGTACTTAGCTCATAATATGATCACGGTAATTGCCTTTAATCTATATCAATGTTGCCTATTAATCTCTTACATTCCACATCACTAAGGCTGAGGAGAAGGTGACTGGGTTTCATTCCCAGCACTAAAATTCTCAAAGTTCATCATCAAAGTGGAGAACTTGACATTGACTTTACTATGTATCAAAAACTGAGTTGCACCACATAATTTCATGAATTACAATGATAGTTCACCTTTCCAAGGAGATGACATGACTGTGTCTTAAGATATATTTGCCTAACAACGTTTACTCTGTACTAAAATTTACCAATATGTGTCTGTTTGTTTGAGTGTATACAAATGTATGTATGTTGCTCAAGTTTAAATAACTATTTAAAATTTTGATTTACTGAAGTTTGCACATGGTCACAAAAAATATCACTGTACATATAATGAGAACACTATCAAAATTACAAGCTGGGACCAGGTACCAGACTATTCTCCTTTCCACATCTAAAATTATTTAATGTAACTTATCAATACAGATGACATTGTGCTGATATTTAACAGCATAATAGAGAATGGGCAATTTGAAAAGACATGGTGGCCAATTCAGTAAAAGAAATACAGTACTAGACTACAATACAAGAATTTTTCAGTTACATAGGAATTATACTCTACTGTAGTCAATTTTATAGCCCATACTTAAAATCTGAATCCAATTTCAGGAATGATTATAACAGAGTGGAAAGCAAATTCTTCTAATACTAAATCTGTCATTAAGGGAGGGAAACTCTACATCATAATCTAGCAAGGACCCAGTAAGCAGAAAACAACCACCATTAAACGACTTGAGCACATGCAAGAGTTCCCATGGCAGCGTTAATCCATGTGACAATCAACATGTAAATTGTCCCATCTTGAATGTAAGTAAACAGTGACAAACACTCTGAAGGCAAACACAACATTTAACTGATCCCATGACACTCAAGGCCAACACACCAGATGTCTGTCATTATTGTGGTGTAAGAGAGATCCTGAAGAAACAGAGACTAATCACTTTCACCATTTGGTTGTTTACATTAGCACATGTACAGTTCAAAGCAGATGAAGGGGAAACAATGTCTCAACCACTGCACATAAACAAACAATGAGTGCCATGTAGAACCCTTAAGTGGCATAAGAAAATGAGTATCCTTCAAGGTGATGGTCTTATGCTCAACTATGGTGCTACATGTACATGTATATCCCTCACCCCAATTTAGAAAGAAGTAGACAATGAGAATCAATGTTATTATTGTAGAGAGACTGAAGCTGTTTTTACTTTCATTTTCTTGGAACAGTACCATTTCCAAGAGGGTTATATAGTTATATCAATATGATTCATTTGGAAGATAAAGCAAGGTAAGTAAGGACAATGAAAGCAATTTTGAAACCCAGATTACTACCTTACATTGCTGAAAGTAGAAGAGTGTGCAGTGTAAACACCAACAGAACCGAGGTAACTTGTCTCTAATGTATTTCTTCAGGGTCTCTTGGTGTCGTGTACCATTAATTACAGTGAGATACATCGCACCACAAACCCGAGACCTTTCTAGCAATATACAGTACACAATTTATACAACTGGTACTTAAACCCACACACTGCACTGAGTATTGCAGTAAGTATTTCACAGCCACACCCACTGTGTTACCAGGGTTTGTGATGGCTAAGTTAACAGGGCTCCAAAATATTGTTCACTACAACGTTCACCCTCTAGTTGTTTCAAATACCAGTTTCATCAGTGGTGACTATATTTACAACAATCTGCCAGGCTAGAAAGAAATCGTATGATCATCTACACCTGCTAAGAGGGTTGTCAGCTTGATGCAAGTGCCATTCTGCAGCTTTTTTAAATAACCCTCCAAATTCAGTCTGTTGCTGTGCATTTCACTAATTAGAAAACACATAATGTACCAATATAATGGATTGATAAACATTACTGGTCAGACAAGGAGGGAGGGTGGATTGTAATATTTGTTAACAATTTTTTTAAAAAAAGATTGACAGTCCTACATATTATGGACAAGAGCTGTAACAACTTTTGAGCTCTCTCTACTAGTAAATGTTAACCTAAGTCTCAATTGCCTTTACATAATGGCTCCCACTCTTTACAAAACAAAACAAAACTTAACAATGAGTGCCGTCATGAGCAAATTTCCAAAGACAGCCTTTAATGGCAATAAGCTTACTAAGTTTGTAGGGATAAGGATTTTGTTACAATGTACAGTAAGCAAGTGGCAACAAAGTCCAGCCACACTCCGTGCAACACCCCGTAATGCTAAATGTATATGAACTTAATTGGTAACTGTACAATGTAAATGATACCACAGCAGACACTCACCAGTGAACAAGTTCTTACACTTCCACAGTCATCATAATGAAGCACAGTGTGTAATGATCTCCAAGGCCAAGCAGTGAAGCCAAACACACACACACACAAACACACACACACACACTGCTTGGGACAGACCACATAACTACACTACTAATAGCAATTCACACTCATCATGAAGCTTGTGACTAATTAACATTTCACACTCACCATACAGCAGGTAACAAACACTTCACATCCACCATAAAGCTCGCATCTAACAACTCACACTAACCATAATATAAAAATCTAATACAGTATCTCACTAGCCAAGGCAAAAAGCATTATTTTGGCCTAACAACCCAATCTAATGCTATCCTGACCCACTTCTTCCCAGCCCACCTTCCCCATCCCTACACTCACCATAGCTCTGGAGGTGAGGGGGAACTTTAGGTGGCTGGATGATCCCTTCGTCTGCCTTCATTGTTGTCGGCTCTTTGCGGTCGATGAGGAAGTAGGTGGTCATCTCCCCCTTGCCTTTCACTTTCACTTTGCCCCGGCATTGGAACTGGTAGGGGCGGTTACGCAATACCTGGTACACTTCCTCCGTTACCTGTGAGGGGGGAGAGCAAGGCAAACCTGTACTCGACTATTAATACTGCGGCTTTAAAATGTGTAAAAACAATTACAAGCATCCCTTCCTTTGGAAAAAATAGAATCGTTTATACTTGTGTGTGGTTTGGAAGTCCCGTTGAGTCCATGCGACTGGCCACATTGACGGTGTTACCCCAAATGTCATACTGAGGTTTCCTTGCACCAATAACACCTGCCACCACTGGACCTATGTTCATACCTGGACAAAAGTATAAATAAATAACAGTATGAAGTGAAAAGATCACATAAATTTACCTCACATACAGAACACTATTACACCACAAACACGGTACACCATAATCAACACATTAACTGACCTCACCCAAGACATACACACCACAACCAATAAAATACATTCATGTACACCCACACACCAACCCACCAACTCTGAGTGTGAAGTTGTTGTAAGAGTTGTCATTGATGTTAGACAGCTTCTCCCTGAATGCAAACACCAGCTCAGTTAACACAGACATGTAGTAGCTGGCTGATTCCTCCTTGTGGTCGAGGATTCTCATGTCCGGCATCAGGCCCACAGCGGCCATGAAGGTCGAGCCCACTGTCTTGATCTTGTCCACAGACTTGAACCGATCATCGTCCAACAGCTAGGCCAGGGATATAATGTGCTTAAGGAGGGTCCATTGAGAAAATGAGTGCTTAAAAAGATATGTATACTGTACACTGTATAATGCATAAAATGTATATAATGTATAATTAATTACCATACAGATGAAGAGATTTAAAAGTTATAAGATGAAAAGTGTATATTTTATTTACACAAGTTACTAAAGAAATGGAGAGGGGAAAGTAAATACACAGTAAAGAGGAGGTTACTAGTAGGGATGAAAAGAGAGCAAGCCAGCCTAGACAATGGGGTATTAGCACATTACTACTATTATATCATCATTCTTTTTCTTTTGAGAAAGATGAGGAATATAGGCAAAAGAAGAACAAACAACGGTTTTACTAGAAATTGTCACGATTTTGGGAAACCACCTCGTCAAAATCCGCTATGATCTCGTTGAGGAGACGGAGACACTCTGTTCCCTGATTGTTGACGGCCACTTCCATGTAGAACTCATGAAAGTTTGGGATGGATGCAAACATCACTCCAACTCGGTTGTAGCTCTGGTGATACAAGTCCTGAAACACAGCAGATTATTATGCTGCTGAAAAAATGCAAACACAAAGAATAAACAACACAATAGGTACAGTACTGTACAGTATACACTATACAGGTACTGTACTTTTATGTATGACAATTGTTAACTAGCATTATACTATATACAGTACAGTATCTATAATATTAGTAAATTATTGTACAAGTTATGAGAATCCTCACTGTACACTGTGCAGTACGTCCTAAGCTAAATTATTATTATAAATTGGTACCCACAATGTTATTACTACTAAAAACTATATACAATATTTATGAGGAAGATAGTTAAAGACTGACCATATTGTTCCTGAACTGGTTGTCGAGGAAGTGTGTGGCCACGTGGGCTGGAAGGAGGTTGAAGAGGATGCGACGGTTGCTCTCCTGTAGGGCGTCCATATCTTGCTTCTCCTCTGACGCCTACACAAACAACACAGCTACAGATTACACACCGCACTTCGACTTGTTTTGCATAGTCATAGTGAGAAGCTCTTACCCATTTCTAGCACTTCTAACCATTGTAATGAATCTCCTAATCTATTGTGCTTTGTGTGGCTTTGGTACAGTTCCATATATGTGGGTAAGAGATACCAATGGCAACAATATAATTATGTGAGTTGAAAGTCTATGAATAAAGAAGTTCTTACAGATGAGCTTCTCCATATTTTCAATTAACTACCCACAAAGGCTATGCTGGCATTGATGCTATTCCTTAATACAATATTTCAACCTACCAAGTATCAACTACTACCATTAGAATGCAGTACTTTGTAATGCTCCAAGAGTCCCTTTCCCATGCTATGTAAATGTCCATCATGAATCTAGATAAAAAAATAAAAAATATGATGGCATCCACCAACCTGACATTGCCAAAGGAAGTCGAGTCTTGCAGTCCATTCCACCTGACGTCCATGTGCCACCACCGCCAATAAAAACACCATGATGTACACAACCCCCAGCACTTCTGTTGGCACCACCGCTCTGCAACACACCATAATGAATCATACACAATCCTAGGGACTTGTACCCATATATTGAAGTACTAGGGCTACCTCCAGCATGGAGATGAAGGCCAGGTATATGTAATGTATGTATATATGGATTAAAGTACTGTACATGAAGTAGTCATGGAAACACCACAATAAAGATTGAAAGGGAGGAAACAGCTGGCAACCTACCCAACTCTGATATCGTAGCATGTGAAGAGTTTGATGTGTGTGATGAAGATGAGAAGGGAATAGACGGTTGCCATGGAGACGAGAAGGAGCGTCTTGACTAGGACGGGGAGCCTGAGGAAGACAGCAACAGCCAGGAAGCCCAGGACACAGGAGAGGGGAATGTACTCAGGCAAGGGGCACCACATGTTGCGGACAAGTTCTTGTCGACCACCAGGAAGACTTGGGGTCAACTCACTGTAGTTGCTCTTGCAAGGTAGGTGTGGCAACTCACAGGTAAACTGAAGTAAACATGTTAGGAAAAGTTCTAGTCACACATGGTACAGTAAACCTTTTTGTTATTTTGTTGCTAACATTAGATAAACCAGATAAGCTGAGACATTCAGATGTATAAGTAGTGAATAGAGGTAGATCTTAATAACCACAAACTTATAGATAATCATTAAATACAGTGTGACTCTCTGAACATACCGAATTGACCTGTGCCATGATGTAGGTGACGGTGACTGCCACAATGGTGAGGACGAGGCGTAACACAAACCTTCTTGATGGGTCCCATGAAGTCACTTTGAGTCTGTAGAAACATTCATTACATAAAATATCAAATGCATCATAACTATATAGTGATAGATTCTAACTCATTGCCAACAGATATTAGTATTGCAATAACTAAGTTCACCTAAAAACAATGTCCCTAAAGATCAAATTGCTTAAAATGAACAACCCTTTTCTCATCATATTAATTATAGCCTAAAGTGTATATGAATGTTACTCACACCCACCTTGAGGCCAGAAGGACGATGAGCATGACAGAGATGGTTACAAAGGCCGCCAGGAAGAGGAAGAGGAAGAGAAGTGTGCGGGGAAGGACCAAAGCCTGTACAGCTGCAATGAACAGCAGCAGGAAGAGACAGCACAGAAGGGAGCTGCCAAACCCTACATCCATCTCCTCATGGTACTGTGGGGAGCAGCAGTTAACACAATAATACACATTGTATTGCATAAATAATTTTTTTTGTTGAAGGAGACAATGGTGGCAACACGTCATCAGTCGACACACGAAGTTATTATTCTTCACTACAAAATGGAAAGAAATGCAATCAGTTCATTATAAAGACAGACCAGCACAATAAGGTGGTGAATATTACTCAAGCTTATATCCTTAATCAACCACAAAACAAATTACTGATTAATATTTATATTCCGCCTCTCTACTTTGCCAAATAAAAGACCAAAGTTTTCAGAACTCTACCAAAAACTAACATACATTTCACTTTCCTCAAATCTGAGTTGAATATAACTTTTCTCACTAACTTATCCCAACTTATATCTCTCTTCTCTGTGTCCCTAAACATCCATCTCCCTTTTCACTTACATCTCTCTCCTTCTCCCTGTCCCTGAAGCAGAGTGTGATGAGCGAGACGTGGGTGGACTTCTCTCTGTCCACTGACCGAGCCTCGATGGCCTGAGCCAAATACTTGTTAACTCGGTTGGAAGGGGCGTGGGGAAGGGACGAGTGGCGCTTCTTGAACGGCCGCTTGAACTTGTCAGACAGCAAGCTTGACTGCAAGAAAAGGCTTGGAATAATATATGTGATAATGAAAATACAATAATGGCAATGGCAGAAATCTGATCTTATATTTTGTCAAGTACTGTACATATGAAGAAACTCTACTATAGAATATTTTCTGGAGTAAGGTATACTAATTCATATGCATTTACATAAACTACAAATGTATTAAATAATTCAAATATTACAGTAATTTTAAGTTGTGACTAGAAACATATAAACAAATTAATATTGATTAAAAAGACCATAAATCATATCTATGTACAGTCAGTATATCCCTACACGTACTGAATGTTAAGACTGGCAAAGAAAACCTAAAAGTTATACAGTATAAAAGAAAATTAATCCTGTCGTGTGGCTGATGAAACACTCATACATTATACAATGAGATAAACCAGTGACCTTATACTGAAGGAAACTACTACACACATATATAGTATATCATTATATTGAATACTGAGTAAATACTGTACTGAATGAAACTATAACCACCTACAGATGTCTACAGTTATATACAGTATCGATACTCAGCAAAGTATATAAGTATTTAATTGTAGTGTATGCATAAACTATAAAATAGCAAGTCATTCACAAACAAGAAGTCATACAATACTGCTTACAAACACCACTCAAACCAGGGCAGCAGTGTACTATCTGTACTGTACCTTCTACACACTTGCAAATAATCATGAGTCCTGCACAGTTGACCAATGGAAGAAGCTCATTACACAGTACAAATTTAGCTCTTATTTGGGAAATACTTTCAGGTAATAGTACCTGAACAGAACAAGAAAAAACATAGGAATATGCTCATACTGTACTACAGTATATCTTCTTTAATTTCTCTGTTCAGATCAGCATAATATTATCCGAAAATATTTTCCAAACACAGAGATCTTCTGGTGTGCATTTCTGCCAGTGTCCAACAGTACATCAAATCAAACTTTCCCACAATATCAACACAGTACCTCTAACTAATACATTTATACTAAAGAAGCACCTTTTATTATTAACCAATAAATACTGTATTGTACTTTACATCATCATCTTTCCCACAACTTCAGCACACTACCCGATACATTTACACTACTAAGACATCCACAGTAACTGTACATTAACACCTATATACTGAATAATACATCATTCTTACAGTCTTAACACATTACAGGTACTGTACTTCATTAATGATACATTTACACTATCAAAGCATTCATAGTTTGCCATGTAACTTCACAACAATTACATCTGCCCTGAGAGAAGTTCACCACATACTCATACACCAATCCATTTCCTGCTGTATCTAAACTTCACATCTACATCTGTACTTCCATCAATGACCTCCAGATATGCGGTATACACATTCATATACACAATATCTTTATGAATTGTATATGCATGACTGTCACATCAACGTATTGTAGAGTAGGAATAGATTGTATACTGTATTGTCAAAAAGGCATGATTACTAATACAAAACCTCTCACTACACAATAAGCCACAGTCACAAATAAAAATTCACTGGCACCCTTTCTTGGCATTACTGTAAATTAATAAGTTTTGCACACTGGTGATGTGGTGAAATGTTCAGAACAAACTTGATAATTATGAGAGGTTTATTGCACAACAGCTGGCAAGAGTGTGGGTGATCTCTTACTTGTAATGGGTCAAAATGATTGGTGGTACTGTAACTAGTGTGTAATAATCATTGATACTGGGTGTACTTCTATGGTATAACTACTATAAGTACCTGTAGTGTGACTTAAATATACCTGAAGCATTAGTCAATTGCTATCATACCAGGTAAGTACATAGTACTGTATACTGTATTAAAAGCCACCCTATAAAGAGTTAAATAAATAAATATGTTATATACTGTACAAAAGTTGCTAAAATATAATGTCAGAATTACTCATACTAGCATAATTAAAAATTGTAAATAATACCGAACCTGATAAGAAGACAGATAAAGCACCCACTGTAATAGGAAGATATGAGTGAGCACTTTTGTATATAATGAATGTTGGCATATTATGCAACTCTCCATTAAATACAATATGAAAAGGCAAATACAAAAAAGCAAAGTCATACTGTTCATGCATATAAATACACAAACCAAAACCCATTATAGTTTATTTTGCATGAATAATTTCAAACTCACACACACAAAATATGTGTCCAGCACTGAACATCGTTGCACATGGTTTTCCAAATAGGCTACATCATCAGAACATTTAATTGTAACCCTTAGTAAAATCTGAGTAAAAACTTTAACTATGATTTCATTAACTCATTAATTTCATTCTCCAGTCATTCTAAGGGTTTTGTCTGTGTAGAGTGTCCGGGACGCTAGTGGTATCAAGTCTTTCTCTACATAATGAGCCCAAAAAATTTCAACACTGCAACTACTAACAGGGGATCAGTTTTATGGCATATTTTGGAGGGATCAGTAGCCCTCTTATTCTCCTATGATCCAATTATGGTAGGCAGAGGAAAGCCATGACTGGAGAAATAGCAAATAAAAGCTTACTGAATTTTTTCCTCAATATTCCCTCAATTCTTATCTTGATCTAACCTCATGACGAAATAATATTTCAATATTTTAGTTGTTTTCATTACCCTTCCTGTAAGTCTGATCATTGTATACGTATATATATTTTCTCATTATCCTACCAACTACAGTATATGTTAAACCTACATCATACTGTACTGTACTTTTCATCACTACTCTAGTTATGATAAGCCTATACACTGTACCTTGTCACTTGTCATAACTCTTACTGTGGTATACAGTACTGTATTATATAATTTTACTTCACTTGCTATGATACATTTTATGCCTTCCACATTTTCACTATAATACAGTAGTCCCTTAATAATACGCTAATATTTTAACACTTGATGTATCACACAGGCCCAGTAGATCACTTAACTTGTATGGCAATGAATATCAGAAGCCTAGAGAAACATTTGGTGGTCTCCAATAAGGGACAGAGTATAAAATGAAGCTGTGGATACAAGTGTTTATTAGCTTTATATCAAGAGTGTACTGTAACTCACTTTCACCAAGATACATCTCTGAGTGGACACAATGAAGCAACTCTTAACAAGACTAAACTACCAAGAAGTGGTGTGAGAGATTATCAGGTGGTGCTACACTATATAGGATACAACAGTGATAGTGATACACATAAAGTACTCCTCTACACATTACCCATACAACTGGTGCTCAATTCAGGCTCTATCAATAATACATATTCAATCTATAGGTTATAAAGTTTATGTACCATAAAGGAATGACAAAAATCTAGAGACAACAGAGCTTGCATAAAGAAATGAGAAAGATTTCTGATAAAAATGTTGTAATTTTACCACTACGGTGAAGAACAATATTTACGCATAATGACCAAGGAAGGTCTGGACGAAATACTGATGTGGCAGATCTGATATTGCTGATGCATAAAACAAATAATCCATGACAAGTGTAAATAACTCTTCACATGCTGGACTTCAAATCTACCTAGACGTGGGATCACAAGTACAGTGTTGGTGCCGAGGAGTGTGGTGAGTGAGGGGGATGTCAGGGACTGTGAACCTTAACACCTACTTGTGCTTGGTTTATACCCATTGCTTTCTCCATCTTCTATTGGTCGTAATTATTCTCCCTACAGTACATGGAATTTATAAACCAGGTCCAAAACTCCCATCATACAGCCCTCTTTATACCATGGCTACCATCTTTTTCAAGTGTGATGCATTATGAATCGACCAAATTTCTTGGCTCATTAGGTGTTTATGCCAAATGGTATATTGTTTATCAACAGAAAGTGTAAAATAACCTTGCCCTTTATGCCAGACTGTCAAAATAGAACTGTACTGTACTAATATCGCAAAAATACCTAATAATAACCAACATAAGCTCTACAATTCAATAATAAAAGGTCCAACTACCTGCAAAAAGAAGCGTTGTACTGTACTCCTTTCTTCCTTTGTACTGATATAAAAAAATATTGTAATGTATAATCTAAACAGCATAAGTACAGTACCTACTGTAAACTGAAGGGAGTGATTTCATAATCAGTATGTCATTTGAAGTGGAGAAAAATGAATAGGTAATACAGTATGGTATTACCACTACCAAAAGGCAGTAAAACTTCTGTACTGTAATGTGTTCTGTACATCCCAATGCAAAAACATCCATACCCATTGCCAGAAAATTTCAAATATTGTATCTACAAACTGTAAATTGCTATCTGTGTATAGATGCAAAAGCCATCCATAAAATTACTAGAAACTTCTATAGCAGAACAAAAAGAGTAAAAAATAATTAACAAAGAAAATGGACAAAACCAGGCTGCTTTATATATGTATGTATAAATATACAGTTACATATACTGTATATGCCAAAAATTTCTGGCACAAAATGCCATGAAGTCAGATCAAAATATACTGTACTGTACTAACTTGACACACTTACTCAATATGGGCTGTTAGTTCAGCTATACAAACTGATTTGTACAGTTGCTGCCAATATGTTTGGTACAAATAAGGATGTCTCAAGCTTATCATTAATCTTTATATTTTGGTATTTTTGTTACAGTTTTGCTTTGATAAGCGAGGTTCTGCTTGCAAATATTGGAATATTGTTACAAAATACCTGTAATAGGAATGAACTCCAGCTCACTACTACAGAGAAGTTGTTACATATTTACTCAAGTCACCTTTATGTACATTACAAGGAAACTTTTGCAGACAACTGTAGACAGCAGTTTATATCAGTGGAATGTCACTTTGAGGGATTGAGCAGTAAAATTACAGTACCTGCTCATTCTAACAGTCCATACATAGAGAAGGACTTCTTCATAGCAGACTGTACAGCTGAACTGACTAGCCACACTGAGAGTGATTATCAAGTTGAAGGCAGTCTGGAAGAAGTCAGTCCAGTAACACCAGCAGTCCATTATTTGCTGACATTGGTGGTGGCTGACTATGGTTCAGGTGGGGTGTGGTAGAGGGAAGGTTGGTATTACCTGGCTCACCTGCCAACTTTACTAACAGTCCAGTGGCAGCTTGGGTTGCAATATAATGCCATAATGGTAAGTTCTGCCATCAAAGATTTGTCAATAACTGAATGATAAGGGTTCTGCCATAACAAACCAACAACAGTCTGCCACAATACCTAGTGTTGATATACTTTCAGGGATGCATATTGATGTGTCAATATAAATCAAAACAAAAAACATGTTCAGTCTGTCAAGCAGTACAATAGAAAATAACAGCAAGGCATTTTTGCACAAATTGCTGAGTAGCGCATATCAATTGTTCCCCATCCAATATGATAAATTAGTAATGGCAGCAAGGTAATTTTTTTGTAAGCAGCGCATGATGCCATTTTAACTACTTATCAATTTTATGAGCTGAAATGTTAGGTCAAGTGGCAGAAGGGTAAGTGCTGTACTGTACCAAAACTATGAGCCAAAGGCAGTAATGGATGTAATTTCAGGCCTGACAATAGAGGCAGTAGCCATGGGAGGGAGGGTGAGAGGTGTGGGGTGAAGGGTGGGTGTGGGTCACAAACAGCCATACACAGATCACTATAGATTCACTCACTTGTGCGCACCCTCGTTCTATTTCGTAGTATTCGTGAAAGAATATATTCCTCTGAAAATTGAAACAGGGGCAATTAGTGGTATTAGATGCCCTGCTTGGCAGTCTGCAGCAGAGCAGAGCGGACTCAACACTCACAATGAATTGGTTAAAAGTCTAGAGAGGCATCAGGTCAGAATGAGTTAAAAATGAAAGAACAAGAAATGAGTCACGGCCATAACATATTAATGATGGTTAAACTCCGACTCCTTCTAATTCTAAGCATTTACTAACTCATCCTTAGCCATACTACAAAATTAATTGGGAGGAAAAACAATGACAGGTAAATTATCTGTTGAAATTTTCTACTCACAAAAAGCTTCCTAGGAAACACACAGCATATGTCAAATAATGTGGATATTTTTCTCTATGTCAAATGCCAAATTAACATAAATATGCAGAGAAACTACAGCAAGAACAAAGGTTACAGGTACTCAAAATTTTTAGACATTCATTTCTCTTAAGGTTTTCTTCTCATTTTGGTGAAGTTTCACACCATCACCATGAGGGTGATATAGTTTCATTAAATGAATCAACTAAACCATTAAATGAAACTTGTCATGTTTCTTTTCTTAAGGTAAACAACTCCTAAGCTAATTAAAAACCTGGATAATGGGATAATTAGTTCAAATGCAGGTAGAGTAGGTTGAGTGCTGAACCTACTTGCTGAAAAATATCAACACACTGATAGTATACCTGCTTGGCAACTGACCAATGATGCACAGGTTTAATAAATTATTCTAACTAGGTCATATAACTTATCCAATCCAGTAGCATGTACAGTACAACATTGCACTGGAGTCAAAATGGTCCTCTACAAATGTATCAGAACCAATTTCAGTTAAGTACTTGAACACCGACAGAACAAAACTTCAACAATGCTCCAAATACTGTACTTGTACATGAATAGACTGAGCATGTTTGGTCCATGTTTTAATGAGATCAATAGACCATCAACAGTTTTTATAGTCATCTCTAAATGTTCCAATAGTGTTTCCCAACTTTCCAAAACACAATGCTTGTTATTACAGTAATCTTGAAATGAGAAGGAGATGCAAAACAGATAACTATCCTAACTGAGGACATGGGAAGGTTAGGGAGTATCTACTGAACTTTCAGAAATACTGTAATGATAGCAAAGGGAATAAGTCTTCTAGATTTATACACATCTAGATCATGGTAGTGTCAATAGGTTACACAGACTGTTTTTACCCAACTAGAGAGGTTGATGGAAATTATTCAACAGGAGTTAATGACAAACAAACCACTATTTTGTCGCCACTTACTGATCAACAGCAAATGACTAGATTCTACTGGGCTGGCTTAGGTAGGCATTACGGGGATACAGTGGGTTCAAAGTGGGATCAAGTGGCTTCCCACAGGGTATGTTATACAGTACTAAGGAAAATATTATGGGCACTCCAGTAACACTATTGGGAAGCAATTAGCCTTGATGCTGGGCAGTAAGTCAAACATCATAAAAAAAATTATCAAAATAAAAGTTTCTTGTAATTTTGTCATGTTAATGTCTTCATTTTTTAACAATTCATTTTGCATGAATAACAAGACGTTATGTTATAATGAAAAACCTTGTTTACATCGCTGTAATAACAACATACCGTAAAATTAAGTTTCGTTGATGACAATTATGGCCAGGAAAATAATAGTGACCGGTTACATCTATATAATTATTATGATCATACTGTGCCATGTTTCTTAATATTCAATTAATGAATTATATTGTATGGTACCTATAATACAGTTCATTATCTCATAGTATATTGAGTTCCACAGGTAAAAACAACATATAGTACAAAAAACTTTAGAAAATCATATAAAGCTCTAGTGCTTAAAAAAGCGACACTGAATGACAAACAATAATGTAAACAATTCCCTCCCTCAATGACTAATGAATAAAAAATAAAGGATTAAATAAAACTTCATACTGTATATCTCTCTCCACAAAAATTATAAGCAATCTTACAAAAAAGCACACAAGACTCCATTGAGGGAGCTAGCTAGACCACTTGACTTGGAGCTGAAACAGAGAAAATTACAACAGTCGAATTATATTTTGAACAGACTCACTCACCTTTTTTGTGATGGAGGTAGATTTGTCCTGGGGTGGAATGGCCATGTTGGAGAAGGGCACCTCCATGGAGTACTTGATGGAGTGAAGCAGCTGCACCACCACATTGCTCACATTCTTGAAGGACAGTTTTCTTCGGTGGGTTGACCCGAGGGCCGATCGCACCTGCAGAGTGTTGAACAGGAGGGGCTGCAGTGGATACAGGTGGTTGTGGTGTGGGGGTGTTGACGCACCATCAACGCATTTATCATGAGATGGTGAAGGTGGTTGTAGTACAGACCCAATAACGCGGTGGTTGTGGATGCAGTTGTGGAATCACCGTAATAACACGTGGTTTGTTGGTTGGTTGATTGGATGGATGTTGGTTTGTATTTTGAGAAGTGACCCACAACGATTTTCGCATCCGACCCATTTATAACAGGATCCAAGTCGATTGTGGAGATATTTTTTGGGGGGCAGAAGATCACAGGTTGCCAAGATGTTGTTGGTTGTGGTGAGGTAGAGAGAGAATGTAGCGATGGAGGGAGGGAGGGATAGGAGGTAGAGAAGGAGATGGGGACAGAGTGAGAATAGGGAGGTGAGATTTAACTCCCATTCACTACTGCTCCCATCGTTCCCTCACCTCCCTCCATCAAACCCCTCCCCACCACCACAACAGAAACAAGGAAACTGGTTAGTTACTGAGTGGAGACAGAAGCACTACAAGCAATTTCATCCTATGGCTATTTTATCTACATGCTACACCCAACTACACATCTGGTCTCACAGGTTCCTCAATGCAGTAGTGTACATTACTGTGAGAATCTTCCTGAGGACTGTGAAAAATGCCTGCTAGCAAGACTTCAAGCTCAGCAAAGTTTACGTAGATATATGCAAGGAATTTATCCAGCAATTTTCATCTAGGAGTGACAGCTTTCATCCACAGAAATTATAACATTCTACTTACTGGAACATTTACTAACTTGTATCACATACTGGGCTAATCTAGTGATTTGTTAGCCTGTAAATGTGGTGGCTAGAATAATTCAAGGTATATACATCCAATGAGATTAAAAACATGAAATATTGCACCTTCATGATTGTGTGTATCAATCAATGCCTTTAAATAACACTTAGGAAATCTGAGCACCTTAAATAAAAACTATATACTGTAAAATAACAAGCCTATAAGAATACAAGAGCATTACAAGCTTTTAACATGACATTTGTTAAATAAAGGCACTGAATTAAGAAATAAACCTAATGAATATAAAAAAATTTAAACATGAGATAAGACGGTACACCATTATTCTTTAATCAACCCAATTTCTACAGCATCATCAAGTGGAAAATACTGAAACATAGACTCAGTACATGCTAAAGAAACAAGAGAGAGATTCGTTAAGCTACTCTACAGAAGCTTTATTTCCCACATGTCAAGTGAGGTAACCAAGCATGCAGAGAGAGAGAGAAAGAGAGAGTGAAATAGGTTAAAATTTTATGGGTTCTATTAAATACCAACTGCTAGCTACTCTTGAAGTCAGTGTTAGAGCCATTCAATGCCAAAGCTCTAAAGCAAAGAAGCGCACAATGCTGCAAGGAATTACCCAACGGAGTAACTCTACTTGATGTGTTTCCCACTTGGTACTCACACCATGAATAAAGTATGTAAGGCATTGAAAACAGAACAGTTGTAAATGCTTGGAAGATGTGTAAAGAGTGGAATTAGTTTAAACTGGTGAACATATAAAGGTGGCAGATATGTGTTAGATAGAGGCTAAGGTGAAGATGATGACAAGTATAAGGAAAAAACAATCTAGAATGTAAATGTAAGTATGGTAGTGTGTTCTCAAGGGTTGTCTGAACTACATGCTGCTAAATAAAATGAAATAATTAAAGAGGGTTGTACATATATTAATTTCACTGCATTGCTGTACATGCAGTTGTTATTAGTGAAATAACATTGAACTCACATGATATTTTACAGTCAGGGCTCTATATTTACAGCCAAGGGTATTCCAGTATTTACAGCCAAAGGTCTTCATTCTTCTAGACCATATAGTGAGCTTAACAGGATGAGTAACTGGGACCCAGAGATCCTTTAAAAAGAGTGATGTGCCAACTAACATCCTCTGGACATTGAGAGTGACCGCTCACTCACTCACTGCCACACTATAATCTGCATGAGCAGCACTTTATTTTACACTTCCACCAATCCCTAATCTATTGAAATTTTGAACTGGAAATATATTTTAGGCCAATATCCATTATACTTACAATACATGCCAGGAGAGCAGCAATGATTCTCCCATATAAATCATAAACAATGAAAGAGCATTGAGACTATCTCGGTTTTATGAACTACTGTACACTTAACTCATATTCTTATTCTAAATATTAAAATGTACAACAAAATACTAATGTAATGAGGAAGAATCAATTTGACAAATACAAATATTTAAAAAATTGCAATGACAAAGTTTACTTTTATGAATACTCCAAGCTAAATACAGTAACAATGTACAGTAATCCACATAATGGCTCCCATTGGCACCAGCTAATCACAGGAATGATCCTGAAAAGGTATTGGCACATTCCTCTTTTAAAAGGGTCTCTTTTGTATATTTTCAGGTGGTTTTCCTGAAGGCCTACTATATATTTTAGACCATTGAACCACAAGTTGGTATGTATGAATCCTGACAAGCTTACTATAATTATTCCATACATACTACAGGCTGCTTTCTGCATACTGTATTATTTTGTGCACTAGTGTTAAGGGACCTGTGATGTCGTTGGCAAATTGGAGTCTACTGATCCTTCCAAACTGTGCCAAAAAACAAACAAAGATGGGGGAATCTGTTTTGTGGCAAACTTTGGATGAACCACTAAGGGTAAGGAAGTGTGAGTGACATACAGGAAGGTACAGAGGGGACAGTGGTTGTATGGGTCATTGTGGATGAGACATGTAGAGGACGGGGGAAACAATATACACTGTACTGTATATACAATTTTCTTGTATCACTGAGGGTGTGAAGGGGAATGGGTGGTACGATGAAGAACAGAAGTGGTCTAGGATTGTGATTGTGGCAGGAGAGACAGGGAGACAGTCAATGAAGTGAGGGTATAGAGTGGAGAAGTACCTGAAGGAGAGGATATGAGTGGGATGGGAGGGTTTGATCATGATAAGGGTGGGTGTGGAAACAAGGGGAACTGTAGAATCTACTGTTGTGGTCACTCCCTTGGAGGATTTTCCAGAGGGAGTCAAACATCATATATAGTTATAGACAGATAAACAAGACAGAATCAGTAGCCTCCAATATGCCAACAAAATCTCAGACCCCTCAACTTTTTCACTGCTCCATACCATTTGCCCATTATATCTATCCTGGTAAATGGCAGGTGATTTATACCAAGCTGAAAGAAACTCTACAGCAGTGAAAGAGTTAAACTGGAGGAAAATATTAGTACTGTACCACAAGAAACTGTTGAGGAGAAAACACCACTGACTGAGAGAGGATTTGACGCCATGCCAGGCTGAGCAATGATAATATTTCTGGGCGTGTGATATACTGTAGAACAGTATTTAAGGGAGATCCGATCCTGGTGAATGAATAAGAGACAGTCAACTTTTCCAATCTGTGCCTGGAAACATTCTCTGTGGCACATTTTGGAGGAATTGCTACCCTTCAATTCACCAACCACACCTTAGGTCCCTTAATTAAATACCGTACCCAGAGTCTGGCATGGGTTCAAATCCAGGTCAGGTCAGGTCACTGGTTCTCATCTCTCAACATATACATTAGTACTGTAGCTTGGGTGAGAGGAAGCACTACTACTGGTCAATTATAGAAAGGCAACAAACTGAACGCATAAAGTAGTAATGAAAAAGGACAGAATATATTGTGAGGTAAAAGTAAAGAAAAGAAAAGAAAAGAAAAAAAATGGGGAAAAAAAAAAATAATCGTGTCAAAATGAAGTTCTAAAAAAATACAAACCAACAGGAACCAGCAGAGCCACCAACGAGGTAATTATGTAAAGGGCCAGCAACGTGCCCGGCAAGCATGAAGCCACTTGTAAAAAAAAATAAAAATAAATGCTGACCAAAAGCAAGTGGAAAATAATAAAAAAAAAATCTATGGAATTAAAAATATTATATGTACTGAATATTAGTCAATAGCATCTTTGACTGATTAGTAGTAACTGGGCTTACTGAGTGCATCGCAAGTAAAAACTTCAATTTAAGGCTATAATGTGGAAAATTTATGTTAGTTTCAGCTTTATGTAAGAAAAATTATTGTTCACAGCAATTGGACTCTGTATAGTAAAATAAACCAAACTTTATGAAAGAAACTCAATGATTAATGCTGTAGCTATGAATGAAAATATTATAATCTAAATACTGTATGAGGGTTCAGTTGGAGTTGCACTATGTGAATGTGGAATATAAATTCAACAAGATATTATTACTGTACAAATTAAAGATACAAAATAACACAGGATAAGATTACAGTACTGTATCCTATGACTATCATAATTTGATTATGATTATCATCAATAATAAAATTAATAACAGAAATAAAATGCACAACAAATGTGATAATAATTCAAAATTAAGCCTTCTTTGTATTCTACTGTATTTCCTTTGAAGGTATCTCGTCATGAATAGCTAACCATGTCTGAAAATTTATAACATTTAAATTTTCACCAAACCAGGACATTTCTAACTCGACATGATTGTCTGGAGATGGGATGCATAACCATGTCATTGTAATTAAATAAATAATCATGTTAATAAAAATAAAAGTACTGTATCTGAGAAATTGTGCATTACTGAATATTCCCCTGACAAGTTGTTCAAGAATTAACACAACTATTAGAACAAAGATTTGAACTCACACCAAGATAAGCTGCATTATCTGCTGCATTTTCTGCAATAACTATAGTGTAATTTTTGCACCTGGCTTAAATAAACAACGTCCAATAGCTTACTTAGTTAATGTGGGAGGTAATGTAAACCTACAAAAATCACTCCAGACTTTTACACAACAAGGTACAGTATTCATTTGCAATTTTCAATCACTGACGTCTAGTCAAAATATATAAGTCTGGTATGGAACAGGTGCATAAACGTGTGTCAGGTTCAAAGCACACACTACAAAAATGTTGTGAAATGAAAAATACTCTCCCTCATATTGGCATGAGTTCAAAATCTCAGATCTATTAGTGGCATTCCCTTCTTCAACAGCTGTCAAAAGTAGAGTTGTCCACTTGGAAGGGATCTGTGTAGGATGTGAGACTGCAACAAAGCTAAACTCACATGCAGGAACCAACAAAAACATCTATTATTCTGGAAGGTACTGAGCTAACTTAGTAATTATACTCGGTTTCTTCTTAACAGAAGGTTACAAAGTCATAGATGTGGGACCTGGGTAGTACTGAATGTTTGCTAAAGTGAAAATACAGAGCTCCACATGTATATACATACCGTAAAAGAAGTCTTGATTGTTCAGTGTAAATAAAAAAAATTATGGTCAATCAAAATATGTTGTTATAACCGTACCATATTATCATATTTATCATGGGTGGCCAGAGAGTGACAGTAAGTGACAACAGTACAGCACAGGGCCACATCTACAATTTTGAACCCTCAGTTGAGACAAAAATGAGTACAGTCACATAAAAACTTACAAACTGATATTACATAATTGGTACATGAAACAGGTATGATAATTTAAGCTAAAAAAGAGCTTAATGAGAGAGTGCATCATTCCACCATATTCAGGCAAACATATGTGTGCAAATGAAATGAAAAGAAGCTTGAAAATTGTCTATCCTTCATCTACAGTACTAATGTTGAATATATATTATATCAATAGTAATTCTCTTAGAAATTGTAAAACACATACCACTGACAGAAAGAGAATTCAAACACATACCAAGTCAAACTATGTAAATACTGTATTTCAATGGTGATGCACTGAGAAGGCCTATATAGTCATTGTTAGATGATCAGCTAAGACAGTGGTTCTCAACTCGTGGTCCATGGTGACTTTTCAGGTGGTCCACAGGGCTCTGTCCGATAGCGCGACCCGAAACGCCCGGAACATTTGTATACTGGACACCCTTAACAGTAACCCGAGATGCCCAAAATATTGCTCTCCCTCGAAATTTTGTTTGCACTACATTCAAATACTGCTGTCATAATGTAAACCATAATCATGAAATATTGTACCTCAGAGATGACATTCAAAATTCAAATGGTCCACGACATTGTTTTTATTGGGTTAGTGGTCCATGGACAGAAATGAGTTGAGAACCATTGAGCTAAGAGAAACCAATAACCATGAGAGAATAAAAAGAGTATCCCCATTAATATATTTTTGGCCTCATGACACACTATGGTTTCATTTACTCTAAGTGATAATTATATTATTCAGCTGAGGAGGACAATAAAGGGTAAAATTCCTATGGCAGGCTATGAATGTATTGCTTGTTCTCTATTTGGCATGAGTTTCAATCTCTTCTCTGTCACTGGTGATCAATCTTTATACTTCTATAAGTGGCACTTAAAAATAGCAAACACAATTATTGAAGAATTGTCAATTCTGAAATGTGCTGTCTCTATCATTTTATCTACTTTAGTGTGATAAAACAATCTACACTTGCAACTAAACCAACTGGTGAAAGCATATGTGATTCAGGAATAAGTTGAAATGCAAGAAGGAAGGGAAACACAAACACCTTGACCACAACATAGAATTTTTATCCTCCCTGTGAAAAAGTGAAAATCCAATTATTTTGTTTCCCTTCCATCTATTATAATAGTCATACACACCAGGTGCTTCAACAGATACCAGAATAAAATGATGAAGAATAAACACCACTGAAGCTGCTTGAAGACGAGATAGAATAACCAGATTGTAAAAAATTACACCATCTGAGGAAGAGCCTTTATTAGACAATGTTTCTCTATCATCTTTTCAATAATAGCTAAATGCTGCCTAAAAAAGCCTCTAACTATGTCAAAGAGTGTTTATATTTACCACTGGGGTATCTGGACTTCAAGATCATATGTGAGAAAAGTGGTGAATTAGATGATGATAATTGGTATGATGATTTTGCAGACAAGATACATTGGTTCACCACACCATTCATTGTCACAAAGATATATATGCAAGAAAAGTCAAAGGACTATGGGATGATGATGATGATAATGACTTGTGTGACAAATTCATTGAAACATCATGGAACCTTTGAAACAGTCATCATCATTATTATCACTATCACTTAGCTAAAGACATTTTGTATACATAGCCCAATCAGTGGTGTTAATCTGCATCATTTAACAAGACTGTAAGTTAGTGACATGAGGAAGCCAATATATGGAATCCAAGTGTCAGCTCACCTTGCGTCTCCTTGGAGGGGGAATGATGAAGTATGATACAATGTTGTGGTCTCGCAGGTACTGTGAGCGTGTCTGTCCATCTGCCAACTCCACCTCATACTCTCCTACCAAGCAGTCGAAGGTTGCCTGGGTTATGTGTACACGGCTGGTGGGTGGGAAGAATATTATCAGTACAGTACATGTGGGAAGGTAATTAAAAGTACTGTACTATTTATCACACCTTTATCTGTATCCTAAATATTACAGTAAATTATCCACATAATTTCTCAGCTCACCCAGGTTCTCCACCAGCTTCCATCATGTTGGCCAGAGTGACATCATTTGACCAGACATCATATTGCCACTTGCGTAGACCTAACACACCACACAACACTCGTCCCGTGTGAATTCCAACCCTCATGTTTAGTTGCACATCTGTTGCATCCACCACAGACCTGATACAGTATAAGGGTAAGAAACTGCATAGCTTATGATAATACAGACGTTTACTCTAGGAAAAAATGGCACTTAATACAGTGATATTAGAAGAAAAAGTGAAAGTTCTTTGATCTGAAGATAAAAATTGGGATAAAATTTTACAGTATGAAGCTAACTTCTGTACTCGTACTACAGATTGCTTTCCTGTAGCTGAAAGTACTGTATACGTTTACAATAGATATCAATATTATACGTCAGATTACAGTAAATGAATCATGATTCCTGAGCGGTACATTTCAACAATAATCTTAACGAAGTATACAACACCAACTTCAGAAGAACACTTTTAGACAGACTCACGCAATGGCATCAATCATGTCCAGACCCATCTCGACGGCACAACGGGCGTGGTCACTACGAGCCTCAGGCAGACCAGACACACAGTAGTAACAGTCACCTAAGATCTTGATCCTCAGGCAGTGGTTGTCCTGTATAGATGACATAAGGAAAGGTGATACAGTACTTGCATTTCTTATGAGTTTTTCCTGTGATAACGGAATTTTTTCTTTGTCTTCATCATTAAAGATAGGTTTGGTTAGGTTTCGTTAGAGTGAAAATGGAAAGAGATGGAAAACAATGTCATCAAAAGATGTAGGGAAGAGGTATCAATTCAGAGGCACTAAGATTTTATATTGGCAAATCAGAGGGGCTGGTTAGGATAGGTTTGATTGGTTAAGAGTGGCCTTTTTTCTGCTAAACCCATTTAAGTAAGTCAAGGTGTACAGTGTACATATATTATCTATAAAGAGTAACACAAAACAAGAGTTAAATGCAAGTAATGTGAGAGAAGTTACTTTTAACACAATACTTACATCAGCTAACTGATCGAAACGTCCAAATAATTCATTGAGGAGACGTATTAACTCCTGGGCTGTACACTGTGAAGCCAAGACTGTAAAGCCAACAATGTCTGCAAACACCATGCTGAAACATAACACCATAATGTACTGAAATGTTAAACACGATTAAAACACAATGAAACTTTACAGATGACACCATACTATGAGATAACAAACAATATCCACTCACGTAGCCTTATACACAGATTAGAAAAATATAATTACAGTATTCCTATTGAGAAAAGAACTATTGCTTACAGTACAGCTACTTAAAATTATAAATATGAAATCTTGCTGTCCACATGAACCTAAACTCTGAATGAATCTGGAATACAAAGATGAAAACATTTAACTTCTGCGGGAGGAAATGAGAACACACACACACACAGACAGTGATGTAGGAAGAGGGGGAGGGAGGAAGGGAGGGAGTGAGTTGGCACATCACCATCCATAGGGACCTCTTATATTGTGCCTGCTAATGGACCACCGAGGCCAGCAGGCAGCAGGTCATGTGCCCACTCAGTGAATAGAGAAATAGCGGCCGTCGTCACCAGGAGCAATGAGTGTGAAAATAGGCCACCTGGGACGAATAGGTTAACTCCCCCCCTCCCCCACCTACTGAGCTAAGATAGTAAGATCCATTGGGAAGAGTTTTATTACCTACTGTACCCAACGTTCTTGATGCTTAGGAGGAATCTTTTTCATCCCAGTTCTCTTCACTAAAATATCCTCGCTGACTTTGTTTCACACTAATCTAATTCAACATGAGCTGAATTAATTTAAGCCAGCACGACTCAGAAAAACTTTAATTATTTTAAGCTACCATTGCTCAGAGAAACCCAAGAAGTAGGATTTAGGAACCGTATGAATTCAAAATAAAATATCCAACCCTTTGAAGTAAAAAAAAAAAAAAAAAAAAAAAAAAAAATATATATATATATATATAATATTATAGTCTATACATATAAACAAATAAAACAAATGCCTAACTCCACTCTTGAAGATGTAGCCTCCGTATGCATTTATCACAAACTACAACAACAAACACAGAATAATAATGAATTAACTTAATCCTGGCTGCCCCACCTGACGTTCTCGTGTCTCTGTATGTATATCTTGTGGAACTGACTTTCTTGTGGTTTGATAATGTCTGCCTTCATCTCCAGTGCTACGTGTTGTGGTAGTACTGACAGTAATAGTCGTTCCTGTAACACAACACCATTATTAGGTTTGTTATTACTTGTAGTTAACATTCACACTATCAATATTATTATTATTATGTTTGTTATGTCTTATAGTTGACTTTCACACCTAATTAAAGTAAAAGATGAAGACACTTTTTTTTTTTACCATCACAACAAAATGTTATCATAATCTCCACACCCAATACTCACTCAATCAACACGTACGTACCATTTCACACACACACATACACACACACACACACCAATAATTACACACACACACACACCAATAATTTCACACACAAACCAATAATTTCGCACACACACACCAATAATATCACACACACACACCAATAATCTTACACACAAACGCACACACGCACCCACCAATAATATCACAAACGCACACACACCAATAATATCACACACACATACACACACCAATAATATCACACACACAAACACACACCAATAATTTTACACACAAACGCACACACCCACACCCCAATAAATAATTAACTACATCCATTATACCATTTAATGAGGTCAACACCAGACAAAAACACATGTTACACAGATTCAATATTCGTTTAATGTTTCGATGATAGTGAAAAAAAAAAAAAAAAGAGTTTGGCATGAAAATTCTACGCAGTCATGTATTACCATATTATTACTGAGGTAATTCTATTATTATTATTATTATTATTATTTCAGTACTACTGTATTATTATTATTAAAGGTATTATAGTTTCAATATTTTCATTATCACTATCAATATGACTATTATTATTATTATTATTATTATTATTATTATTATTATTATTATCATACTGAATAAAGTAATAACTATAGATAAGCATAGGTTGCAATAGGTCAGGAAAAAAAAACCTTGCAACATTGAAAATAATCCCCCTATACCCTGCACTGCAACACGGGAATAATGCATTACCTTACTCACTGCCTTGCAACCTTAAACTAGGAGGAGGGGGTGGGGGGGGACTCAGTGGTAATGTAACCCCCCCCCCCCCCTTACCCTCAGCTGCACCTCATGTATGTATGTATGTTTGTGTGGCGATATAGTATAAGGATGGGAGGACACACACACACACACACACACACACACACATTTATATCAGTATTAAATAAGCCTAGTATCCACTGGCAATCATAGAGATAGATAGATAGATAGATAGATAGATAGAGAGAGAGAGAGAGAGGGTAAAATCTTAGTATGTGGCTTTCTGAGGTCAAAGGGAGGTAGAGGTGTGTGTGTGTGTGTGTGTGTGTTCTCGTCCTCCGAGGTTGAATATACTTTGATGTTCATGTAAGCTTCTTTAGGCACGTAACTCTCTCTACACTCCTTTCCCGCCAAATCTCTCTTTTCCCTCCATTCCTATACCAGCCTTCTCTTCCCGCCCAATCTCTCCTCCCTCCAGCCCAATCATCCCCCATTTCCCGCCCAATCTCACGTTCCTTCAGCTCATTCAGCACCCATTTCCCCCCCAATCTCTCTTCCCTTGAGTCTAACCAGCCAAACTTTGTAAACATATTACAGTAGTCGGAAAAGGTTGGGGGTGAAAATTAAGGAAAGGAGAGACGAAGTTAGGAAAGATAATGAAGATTAGCGGAAGATGTACTGATAGAGATAGAAAGATAATCGCCTCAGCATGCACTATTCATCTCATATAAATTATAGATGGAATGATAGCTATAGACAGATAATCGGACATTTTCCAAAATCTGGGACACATGAACTGATGCTCACCACTAGGTTAGGTCTAATTTTAAGGGGAGAGTATACTTTTGATAGATTGGAGCACCTTGATTCCTCCAAAGTATGCCAGGAAACAGACCCAGATGAAGAAATATAATGGTATCCTGTTGCCTGGAATAGTTTGGAGGAATCACAATCTCCATAAATGTCAGAACTATACCCTCCCCTTAAATAAGATTAAAATCTCCCTGAAAGTTTTATGATGACAGTTCGGACATTTTCCAAAATCTATAAGGGCACAAAAGAACTGAGCTTGACCACCAGGCCAAAAAGGTTTCCAAAATGAGGGGCAGGCAAGAAAAATATCTGAAAATTTAGAAGACTCGCTTTGCTCGGGATAAAAACTGAACTTGGTGGGATACTAATACCTATAATTAAGGGACTTTGTGATGTAGTCAGTCAGTAATTTGAAGGTAAACGAGTCCTTCAAATACTGCCGCGAAACACACACACACACACACACACACACACACACACACACACACAGACAGACACACACACACACACACACACACACACAGACCTATATGGAAGGAGCTTGTTTCGTGGTATAGTCAGGAGGAATCAGAAGTCTCCAATTATCATACACCATCACAGGGTCAAATAAAATATATAAACACACGACTGAAAAAAAAGAAAAAAAGAAAAAAAGATAGAGATGAGGATGAAGGTTTTTACACGGGAACACTTTTACAGGGAGCTGGAGGAAGGGAGACGGTGATGGAGGGGAAATGAGAGGATAATGGAGGGGAAAAGTTGGGATGAAATGAGGGGAAATGAGGAAACTACCACGAAAAATTGAGAGAGAGAGAGAGAGAGAGAGAGAGAGAGAGAGAGAGAGAGAGAGAGAGAGAGAGAGAGAGAGAGAGAGAGAGAGAGAGAGAGAGAGAGAGAGACACTAGTTAAGAGCCCTGACATAGTGAGATAATATTAAATGGTCCTTGCCAAATTATTACCCCCGTTATTTAATTTTAGTCTCATAGCATTGGGTGGGTGAGTAGGTAGGAAGGCTGGAGGGGAGGGGGGTCCGAAGGTAAGGGGGGTGGGTAGGAAGGCTGGGGGGAGGGGGGTCCGAAGGTAAGGGGGGTGGGTAGGAAGGCTGGGAGGAGGGGGGAGTCCGAAGGTAAGCACTAATATTAGCACACCTATCCACCCACTCACCCACATGTCCACCCATCCACTCACCTACTTGTAAACCCTTCCACCCACCCACTCACTCGCCTATCTACCCATCCATCCACTCACCTATCCACTACTTCACCCACCCACTAGCCCACCCATCCATTCATCCACAAACCCATCCACCCATTCACCAAAATAGCTTCATTCATGCCCACTCCACTTACCCACTTAGGCTTCCCCATCCATACCTCCATGCAAGGCCACACCATCATGCAAATCCATTTACCCACTGATAATTATCCACTTTCAGACCCAGTCCACTTATCTATCTCTCTCTCTCTCTTTCTCTCTGTTTTAACAATATATACAAAACCATCAATTTCATTCTCTCTTCTCCGCGTCCATCCTCTTTATCTGCCCCTCATTTCTCTCTCTCTCTCTCTCTCTCTCTCTCTCTCTCTCTCTCTCTCTCTCTCTCTCTCTCTCTCTCTCTCTCTCTCTCTCTCTCTCTCTCTCTCTCTTCCCTTCCATTCACACTCATCTACCTAACCCCCCAATCTCTCACTCACTCTCTCTCTCACCTACTCATACACACACACACACACACACACACACACACAGACACTCACCAGCTTGTCGTTTTCATCTTCCATCTGTAGTCTGGCAGCGATACAGTTGCGTGTGTCGAGGAAGGCTTTGCGTTGTGCCGCCTGCATCATCTGTTGAAGCCACACCCCGGCCATGTTGACAGCACCAGCCACGACACTGTTGGCCACCAGCTGAGGGACACAGGACACCACCATATAGGTTACTTGCTTGGTTGAGATGATGATAATGTTGATGTTGATGGGGTTGGGGAGTTGGGGTTGGTTGGTGATGATGATGGGGGGGGAGTGGGTTAGTTGGTGAAGATGTAGGAGTGGAGTAGTGGGTTAGTCGAGTGGTTGGTTGGTTGAGATAATGGTGATGGGGGTTTGTGTGATTTGATGGCAGTGTGTGTGTGTGTGTGTGTGTGTGAGCGGGGGAGATAACAGGTCAGTAGAGGTTCAATAGTAGTATAGGGGACATACATACATACATAAGTGGGTGGTATAGGGATGGAAAGAGGGTGACACGTATACTGTACTGTAGGTCAGGAGGGGAACTATTATAAAGGCTAAATATAAAAATGATAAAATGTGAAATATTATTCACTAGGTTTCCACTGACCTTTAAATGTTTTTGATATCAGAGTGAGTTAAGTCCCCCTCCCTTCCTCCCTCGACCTCCCTCTCAATCTCTCTCCCTTCTCTTCTTTATAAACCTTTTTTTTACTGCACCAAAGAGGATATATTGGCGCGCGCGCACACACGCACACATACACACAACGTACAATTAAAATATCCCACTTCCTTTATAGCTGTGTTGTTAATGAGTATAATGAAGGGAGAATGTTGTGAGGAGAGGAGTAAAGTAAAGTGGAAAGGGAGAGAGAAGCCCTAATGGTAAGATGATGGGGAGAGGAGGAGGGTGTGGAGGAGGAAGAGGAGGAGGAGAAAGATAGAGCCGGGGAAGGAGAGCAAGGGAGAGGGAAACAGGGAAGTTAAAGGTAAGGGAAGAAAAGGGAGAGGGACTAATAAGGGAAGGGAAGGGAAATGGAAAATGATGATAAAAAGGGTGAAGGGTTTGAGGAGGAAGGGTGTCAAGCTGAGAGGGGATAGGCTACAGTATTAATATTGATGCTCAGGTGTGTTTGTGACAGATGTTGCCGAGGGGGAGGGGGGGAAGGGGGTAGCGGGGGAAGAGGGGGGAAGGGGGTAGCGGGGAAGAGGGGGAGAAGGGGGGGAGCAGGGGAACGGGGGAAAAGTGGGGCTCGCTATAATTATTTCATCAGGCTGAGAAAAATAGATAGGCTAATATATAATTTATAGTGAAAAAATATATAATACCATATTTACACAAACACCTCTGGAGCAACCGATTCCCCCAAACTATTCCAAGCAACAGACCACCATTATGTTCGTAAATTTGGTCATGTTTCTTGGGATATTTTGGAGGAATCAAGGCACTACTTTAAGGAACCCTGTGATGCAGTCAGAATATTGGAGGTAAATGATTCCTTCAAATATTGCCATGAAACACCACCTATATGGAAGGAGCTTGTTTCGTGGCATAGTCAGGAGGAATCAGAAACCACCAATTTTTTTTTTTCATACATGGTCACAGAGTTCATAAATGTTTACTATTACATTATACTAGCCTATTACTATTACATTATACTAGCCTATTACTATTATATTATACTATTATATTCTTATTATTATTATTATACTGACATTAATCATCATCATTTAATATTAACACTATCTTATATCAGCTTCTTTATTATTTATATCGTTATTATCGTTTTATTTCCACCTCCATGTACTTATTACGTACAGTACACCTCTTCAATTACATCACATATGCACCACACAATCTTCATCTTAATAATAATAATAATAATAATAATAATAATAATAATAATAATAATAATAATAATAATAATAATAAAAATACTAGTACAACTATTAATACTAATAATACTGTACTAATATTATTAATACTACTACTACTACTAATAATAATAGTAATAATATAAAAAGTCTACACTTTACTATACAACGACCGTCTTCCCCCTCCCTCTGTGAATCAATAATATAAGCTTAGGTTGCATAATTCCTTAGGTCCGGGATGGAAGGGGACAAGGGGGGAGTAACGGGGGGGGGGGAGTAACGGGGTGGGGGGGGTAACGGGGGGGGTGGGGGGGGGGTGTAGAGGTCCCAGCTACCGGTATAGATAGGCCTGCTGGCATTTACTTGGGAAGGGAGGGAAGGAGGGAGGAGACGCTCGTAGAAACAGAAGCCCCACCCCCTTAGCTACATACATAATGGATTGTGTAATGGGGGTTGGTCTGTAGTTCAGTGTTATATTATGTAGGCCTACACTATCTTGTGAGGTAAAAAAAAGGTCTTGATAAAAACATAATTATACTGGGCTAAAAAATTACACTTACACACTATAGATGGAGTCTATATTACGACATCTGAGTGTATTGTTGTTGTTGTTGTTGTTGTTATTATTATTATTATTATCATTATTATTATAATTGTTGTTATTATCATCCTCATCATCATCATTATTATTATTATTGTAATTTTTATTATTATCATTATTACTACAGAATTATTATTTTTATTTAATTTCCTTTTTTCCACATCCAATTGAGTCAAAGTTTTATCTAATGGTCGGCCCGTGTGTGAATCAGATAAATCCAATCAAATGAAGCCTTAACAATACAAGTAATTCCATCTAATCACGTTGGGATGGTCCGAAAATAAAACATGACTCAACTTATATAACTTAACTACTGTATATTCCATCTGTTATTATTGTCTATCATTATTGTTATTATTATCATAATTAGAGAGAGGAGGGAAGGGAGGAACATGATGGAGAGAAGAGGAAGAGGAGGAGGAAGAGGAGGAGGAGAAAGAGGAAATAAAGGACAAAGAGGAGGGAGGGGTGAGAGAGAGTGTGAGGGGTGGGGTGTGTGAGAGGGGGTGTGAGGGGTGGGGTGAAGGACAGGGGTTGCCAACACACACATTGTCAATATTTGCTCCATTCTCAGCTTCACCTTCCTTCTCTCCTCTCCTCTTCCTCCCTCTCATCCGTCTCTGTCTCCCTTTCATCTCACCTTCCCTCTTTCCATCTATCTCTGTCCTTGTCTTCCCCCCCTTCACCTCTACTTCACTCATCTCTTCTTCCTCCCTCTCTGTCTCCTTTTCATTTCCCCTTCCCTCTTCCCATCCATCACTGTCCTTCTCTTTCCTCCGTTCACCTCTATTCTTCTCCCCTTTTTCTCTATCCTCTTTTTCAGTTTCTATATACCGTAATTATTCTTCCAGTTCTCCTTCTATATACTGTTTTTTATCTTCCTTTCCTTATTATCATTTTCCTTTTATCTTATTATCTTTCTTTTCTCTGTGTCTATTATTTATCCACGTCACTTCTCATCTTAATTTTTTTCTCTCATTGTCTATATTTTTTTCATTTACTCGGGGTCAATTTTCTTTCCATTTACTTTATTCGCCTTGCTTTCACTTCCATTATTGTTATTTACACCCTTCCTCCTTAATCATTACTTTCTCATCCTTTACATTATTTCCCCTCCCCCTTTTCTCTCACCTCTTCCCTACACCATTTATTCCTTGTCCCTTCCACTCCCTCCATTCGCTGCACACCTTCCCTCACAATTTTTTTTACTCCCTCTCTCCCTTCTCTTTTCCCCACTCTTTATTACCTCTACTCCCCTCACATCATCACTCTTCTAGTTTTTTCTCCCCTCCTCTCCTGTCCCTCTTTCTCGAGTTTCACTTTAATACTCTCTCTCTCTCTCTCTCTCTCTCTCTCTCTCTCTCTCTCTCTCTCTCTCTCTCTACCACAAGATTAATTGATGCATCAGCTCGTTACTAGTCCCCTGTGTACCCTTCCTTGCCTTCCGTTACCCTGCCTACCCTGCCTTACCCTGCTCTACCTAGCCCTGCCCTGCCTACCCTACCCTTCCCTGTCTTGCCTCCACTGACCTGACCCTCTGTATTTTTTGTTCTCGCGCCCTGCTTTGCCTTCCTCACAGTCCTGCCCTGCTCTATCCTGTCCTTCCCTGCCCTACCTTATTTTACCTCTCACATGTCCTGTCCTGCCCTGCCCTACTCTAGTCAACCTGCCTTACCCTTCTCTACCCTACCCTACCTTGACCTACCCCTTCTTGCCATACCCTACCCTACCCTACCCTACCCTGTCCTGCCTAGACCTACATTTTCTTGCCATACCCAATCCTACCCTTCCCAAGCCTACCCTGTCCTGCCCTACTCTTTCCAAACACGAGTCCTGAGGGGATCACACGGCAATAAAGAGAATGAAACTCACGCCACTTGGAAATAAATGGAATGTGTTCAGTGGGTAAGTGTGGCTCTTTAGGACTAGACAGACAAATAGACAGACAGACAGACAGACAGACAGCGCGCTGATAGACAGAGGGAGGGAAGAGGAAACATAGAGGAATAATATATCATACAGTTGATAGACAGACAAATAAATTGTTTAAGAAACCTACACCTTCATATTCAAAAGATATCAGTAAAAGCAAATACACACCCACACACACCCACACAGACGCACACACACACACACACACGAAAGCCTTGCCTATACATTATTCAACAAAACTCTCGGTACATTATCCCTCCTCTCTTTCTCTCCCAGAACGACGATACTCTCCCCATCCCTACCACGGTTGTACTGGCCTCTGATTGTAGTGAGGTGTACATATATAATTATATAAACTGATAAGGGGGAGGGGCAACTGGAGTCTGTGACGGGAGTTTATCTGAACTGGAAGCGACAACGAAAATATTTACTCACCAAACTGTTAGACTGGGAGAGAGGAGAATAGATAGTAAAGAGGCTGAAGGAAAAGTAGAAAGAAACAAGAAGAAATAGAAATTAAAGAAGTAAAACAATAATATATAAAAGAAGGAGCTTCACCTCATGAGACGACGCGGATCAAAACAAACGAAAAAAGTCTACGGGAACTTATATCCACATTTCACTACCTAACTCGACCAGACCAGACCAGACACGGGTATATTATGAATGAAATAGATAACAATAATTTGACCTGTATACAATTTTCGCGTGTATTTTTTGTGTTTCTTTTCCCCCGAGCTCATGAACACACACACACACAAATAAACACATATATAAAACCTAATTGAAGCTGAAACTTAAAAAACACCATTATGAAAATTTGCAAGGCTGGACAAAACAACATTCTCTCTCTCTCTCTCTCTCTCTCTCTCTCTCTCTCTCTCTCTCTCTCTCTCTCTCTCTCTCTCTCTCTCTCTCTCTCACACACACCTTCCTTCCTTATATCTCTGTATCTCCTCCCCTCATCTTTCTACCTCTCTCCCTCTCTCTCTCTTCCCTCCCTCCGTCTTTCTCTCTCTCTCTCTCTCCTTCCCTCTTGGCCACTTGAGACATAGCGAGGTAAAACTCCATCACTGTAATGGCGTCTCTCTCCTTCTCTATTTCCCTCCATCACTTTCCTTTATCACTCTTTCCCGTCCACACACTCTTTCCCTCCCTCCCTACTTCCCTCCATCATTCTTTTCCTCTATCACATTCGTTCCTTTCCTCCCTCCTTCTCTCCATCACTTTCCTTCATCATTCTTTTCCTCTATTACACTCCTTCCTTCCCTCCCTCCTTCTCTCCCCCTTCCTCCTTCTCTCCATCATTCTTTCCCTCCCACACACTCTTTGCCTATACCTCCTTCCCTCTCTCTATTTTTATTTTCCATCTACAAAATCTCCCCTTCTTTCCCCTCTCCTCTCAATATATTCTCTTATTTCTCTACCCACACACACTCCCTACTCTTTCTCTACCCACACACACTCCCTACTTTTTCTCCACCCACACACACTCCCTCCTTCCCCTCATCATTCTTTTTCCTCCTACACACACACACACACACACACACACACACACGCACACAACACACACACACACACACACACACACACACACACACACACACATACACATCTCTCTCTCTCTCTCTCTCTCTCTCTCTCTCTTCTCTCTCTCTCTCTTCTCTCTCTCTCTCTCTCTCTCTCTCTCTCTGTATATATCCCGTGGTGGAGATAGATGTGTGGAATGGTGGAGCAGCTGGTGGTGGAGAAAGAGGTGAGTGGCTGGCTTGGTGGAGGAGAAGTAAGTAGTTGTTGGTGAGAGTGATGGAGGAAGACTGATGGTGATGAAGAAAGATGTATGGAGGTAAGTAGAGGAGGAGGAGGAGGAGGAGGAGGAGGAGGAGGAGGAGGAGGAGGAGGAGGAGGAGGAGGAGGAGGAGGAGGAGGAGGAGGAGGAGGAGGAGGAGGAGGAGGAGGAGGAGAGAAGGAGGAGGAGGAGGAGGAGGAGGAGACTGGAGAGGAAATGAAGACACATAGCAAGGAATTTAAAAAGATGGAGTAGGGTAATGAGGAAGGAACCAAATGGGGAAAGAAAAAAATAGAAGAGGAAAGGAAAGAAGAGATAAAGAGAGAAGTGGAGGCAAGAAGTGAGGAGAGAATATGAGAATGAAGAAGAGATAATAGATGGGAACAAAAGAGGAGTGGAGGCGAGAGGACTGAAGGAGAAAGAGACAGAGAAAAAAAAGAGGGTAAAGGAGGGAGGGGAAGAGACAGGAAGGTGAGGGGGTACTCCAGATGACGGATGGGGGTAGGGTTACAGAGAGAGAGAGAGAGAGAGAGAGAGAGAGAGAGAGAGAGAGAGAGAGAGAGAGAGAGAGAGAGAGGGAGAGAGAGAGAGAGAGAGAGAGGAGAGAGAGAGAGAGAGAGAGAGAGAGTATCAGAGGATATTATCAACTTTAATGAGTGTAGCATATTAATGAACATCTTATCTATAATGAACTAACCCCATTACATCACACTAAGTCGTTTATTAATAATAAATTATATGCATAAGTATATATTGTAAAATATTGATAAGAGTAATAGCAACATTTATAATTTATGACTACTACTACTATTATTATTATTGTTATCATGGTTATTATTATTAAGTGACCCTGTGATGTAGTCTAAAAATTGTAGATTAATGAGTCCTTCAAATATTGCCATGAAACACCACCTATATAGAAGGAGCTTGTTTTGTGGCATAGTCAGGAGGAATCAGAAGCTCCACTTTTCATACAGGATCACAGGGTCTTTAAGCTACTGATGGTGTGTGTTACTAACCTGTTGCAGTGTAATGGTGCGAGGGGCGTGGCCAGGGTGGCAGCCAAGGTGGTCTGTATGGCTGGGAGGGCCACACCATAACATAGAGCAAGGGCGTCGACACAGGCGTCAGGGCATACACGAGGAAGGCGACGAAGGTGGTATGCCAGACGCCTTGTGCCGCCGTGGGAAGGGCCTGCCATCCCACCCATGCCCAGGTGGTCGGCAGAGGCAGTGTGAGGGTAACAAGGACACCACCAAGGGCCAGTAGGAGGTAGCAGGAAGGTAGGAGGTAGGAGTGTCGCATCACCCTAGAGTTGAGCAGCACGAGTAGGGCA
>JAWZYT010000596.1:290000-293857 GCA_034508575.1 Petrolisthes manimaculis | reverse complement strand
CTAATTAAATATGAGAATAGAAATTACGAAAAATTATTATACATTTTCCTACGTTATCTTATTGTTCTATAAAGTCTCTCATTGATTGTATTTTATCAGGTCTTCCTTCTTTCCTTTCTATCTATTTAATTTATCTAATTTCTACCGTCTATATTACTATCTCATTAACATTCACTCAATGCTTTTTGCACTATCTAGTTAATATGATTAGTATAAACTCATTTCTCCTCTATCTATTCTTTGTAATCGCTTGTTTCGCTTCACAATCCTCCATTTTTCCTTCCCTTCCACCTAGCCCGTACCTTTCTTCCCCAGTGTACTGTTTCTATAATCCTCCATCCCTCCACCTCCACTCCCTCCAAGCTTCAATCCCCCTTCGTACTCCTCCCTCTGCATTCCCCCATCCCTCCACGCCCTATCCCTCAATATCTTACCCGACTTAAGTTCATTTTTCATCATCTCATCAGCCAAAGGGAAGCGTCACTCTCTATTCCACCCTCTTCCACCTTCAACCTCACCGCCTCCACTCTCTTGATTGCTGTTGTCTGCGGGTCTCTCTCTCTCTCTCTCTCTCTCTCTCTCTGTGTGTGTGTGTGTGTGTGTGTGTGTGTGGTGTGTGTGTGTGTGTGTGTGTGTGTGTGTGTGTTTACAAGACGCCCTATGTGTTCATCTTGTCCCCCTTGTCTGAGCGTCTTTATAGTGTTTTTTACGGTATCCTTAACACTTTTACCGTCCATGTCTCTGAACCTCCACACCCTTGGCACTAACATTTCCATATACTCTCTCTCTCTTTATCTCTCTCTCTCTCTCTCTCTCTCTCTCTATCTCTCTCTCTCTCTCTCTCTCTCTCTCTCTCAAAACGTCCACACCTCTTGCCACCAACGTCCTCGTCTCACCTCTCTCTCTCTCTCTCTCTCTCTCTCTCTCTCTCTCTCTCTCTCTCTCTCTCCAACGTCCACACCTCTCGCCCACCAACTTCTCACCCAGCTCTAATTTAACCTTCACTCTGGGACCCCTTTCACCTTCATCAGTTCAGCTCTCCCTCCGTGCTGCATCCCCATTACCAACTCTTGCTCGGGTTCTTCATCTCTTCTATACCCTACTTCTCTCCTCGATTTTACTTGCCCTCGTGTGTCTCTGTTGTTGGTTGTTGTACTGTATGTCTTACTCAGGCCTCTTACGGAAGGTAAGTAAGTAAGTAATGATGAAGAACCGTGCCTGATCTCTGTACTTTCAATTCCTCCAATGACACAGAAATACATTACGGAGTTGTACACACTTGGACAGTCACTAATTATAGGGAAATACTCCTCACCCCCTCCACCCCCTCACTCACTGTTACCAGAACCAATATGACATGATTGTGTTAGTTTGTCTCTGCCCTCCCCCCAGACAAACTGTAACATGTGGCATATTGGTTTCTGGTAACAGTGAGTGTAGCCGAGGTCAGAGATGGGAGTGTGAAGTGGTTAGGCTAGTGCTTAAGGCTACAGGGTGGCTGGTCTGCTGGTCTGTCCAAACATTACCTCAGATTATGTTTTGCTTCACACAGTATATTTACATTTACTTTTTCTATCAGCCTTCTCTCAAACAACCTACTTCCCGGCTGAGGGGTTATTTCTTCTCCGAGTGACTGGCCAAACCTAGAGAGAGAGAGAGAGAGAGAGAGAGAGAGAGAGAGAGAGAGAGAGAGAGAGAGAGAGAGAGAGAGCATTATCATTCCATTAACTATATTCCTACTCGAGTTCTCATTAGACACATACGCCCACGAAGCACACAGTCAATTAATTAAACAAACACACGCACGGATCCACACAATGCAATATAGATAGAAACGAATTAAATTAAATAAATGTCACGATAAAGTTACGTAATACTAACAAGCTTACCATTCGAGTCCAGATATTCGACATCCGTATGATCTCTTATAGCAGTATATCCGTGGACTGCTTGGTGTTCAGTGGTACCGTATATTCCACGCAAATTATATGGGATTTATCATTTTTTCAGAGGTTACACAAGACGTTAAATATTTTATAACAAGAATCCGTGTTTATAAAAGTTGGACCATTCACCAGGACACAAACAAGAACACTGGCAGTGCTCATTTCTTGACTCCTTCCCACCCTCCATACCAGTCAGTACATACACGTCGGACCTGTTGATGCTGGGTACTTGATCTAGGGGCTGGTGGGGAGTGTTGGTGGGATAGAGTACAGGGATTATCATAAACACTGCTCACATTTTTTTTTTTTTTGTCCTCCAACCACCATTACCATCTTTTCCTATCATCATCTTCCGTTGCTTGTGTTAAATTTCCCTGGTGCTTCTTGGGGAACGAGTGAAGTTTTAGGAGGTCAGAGGACGGTGATTCTCGGTTGTAGAGGAGGACGAGGAAGGGTGTGTGTGACGGAGTAAGGAAAGGAGAAGGAGGGAGGCATTGTTTGTTGTTGTTGTTGGTGTAAGTTGCCGAGGAGTGCAGAAGAAGGGTATATAGTGGGGGAAGTGGTTAAGTGAAGAGACGGAGTTAAGGGAGAGCATCACAAAGGATAATACAATAACTGAGTGGGAGTAGGGAAAAAGAGTATAGGTGAGAAGAAGAGAAGAGAAAGGAGTGGAGCTTTAGAATAAAAGTGTAAAGTATTGAGAAAAGAAGAGCAAGAGGAACGAAAGGTTGTTACTCTTAGGTTGCGGAACATTAAATAATCTCTCTATCTCACTCACTCACTCTCTCTCTCTCTCTCTCTCTCTCTCTCTCTCTCTCTGCATGTGTTGGGGGTGACAAATGGAGTAGGTAGCCTGGTGGGGTTGGCTGGTTGGGATGACACGATAGTAGTTGTCGCTCTAATGACGGCCAGTTATTAGAGGCTGATGAAGAGTGACCTGGGAATAATTGGCAGCTGGTAATATCTCTTTGCTTCACACACGCACGCACCCCTCCCCCCCATCTTTCTCTTTTTTTCTCTCTCTCTTTCACTGGTCAATCTCTCTCTTTCTCTCTCTCCTTCTCTCACATTCACTGGTCAATCTCTCCTTCACTAATCCGCCTCTCTCTCTCTCTCTCTCTCTCTCTCTCTCTCTCTCTCTCTCTCTCTCTCTCTCTCTCTCTCTCTCTCTCTCTCTCTCTCTCTCTGACCCCCATTCTTTCTTATCTTTGTCTCTCTCATCCACTGTTCATTCTTCTCCCATTCCGTCCCAGCTCCTCTTCCGCTTTTCTCTTAATTCCTGTTCTAACGTGACGGGGCAGGGAAGTAATCTAGCGAATGGACCTCCGATGATATCTCAGGAGCCCCACTAAATTCCACTTCGAACTGGCTGAGGGAGAGAGAGAGAGAGAGAGAGAGAGAGAGAGAGAGAGAGAGAGAGAGAGAGAGAGAGAGAGAGAGAGAGAGAGAGAGAGAGAGAGAGAGAGAGAGAGAGAGAGAGAGGAGAGAGAGAGAGAGAGAGAGAGAGAGAGAGAGAGAGAGAGGAAATGAGAGAGTATGTGTGTAAAGGATAGAGAATGAGGAGGGACGGGAAAGGAAACAAGGAATTAGAAGAAGTATACAATGATATCACAATCACCAAATACACATACACACAAACACACACACACACAATGTACCAGACAACCAACATACACACTCACACGTATAAATTTAGCACACATATAAAATCTAACATGCATACAAACACAAATAATGTGCCACAGTCAACATACACACACAAACACACACAGTGGTACCCCCAACCATCCCAGTGCCTGTGCTCTTAGCAAAACCATAAATTAACAGCTGGCAGCCTCTGGGATCTAGTAATTATGAAGCTCAGATAACACATACACTGTTTACCCTCCCATGGGGTGTGTGGTGATGGTG
>JAWZYT010000596.1:252500-287500 GCA_034508575.1 Petrolisthes manimaculis | reverse complement strand
TAATAATAATAATAATAATAATTATAATAATAATAATAACAGTAATAATAAAAATAATAATAATAATAATATAAAAATAAAACGTATGGATAATAAAAGGGATGGTTAGTGTGGTGTAAAAACTATGGTGGAGAAAAGAAAACTTGTAGGTGGGGAGAAGAGAGAAGATGGGTGGAGGGGCTAAGGTGTCTCACGTGTCAAGACATAATTGCTGCCAGCCTCGACCCTAACAACACCCCCACACGAGAACACCCTTACCAACCCCTCTCCTCTCCTCTCCTCTCCTCTCCTCTCTTACATTTACCTCTGTATTTATATATATTTTTTTCTCTCTCTCTCTCTCTTTCTCTCTCTCTCTCTCTCTCTCTCTCTCTCTCTCTCTCTCTCTCTCTCTCTCCACACACACAATTTGTTCTTCTTTTCACACACACACACACACACTTTCTTCTTTTCACACACACAGACGTATACATTAAACACACGCACACACACTTTGTTCTTCTCCCCCCCCCCCACACACACACTTTGTTCTTCTTTTCCCACACACACACACACACACACACACACACCTGTTATTTGCTACGTTCATCCCAAACCATGCACTGTCTTTCCTCCTTGAACCGTATATCCTGTTTCTCCTTCTGTCTTGTTTCTTATACCACTTTATCACTGCACCTCAAATCTCCCCAAAGCCGCCGACCATGCAAGATACGAGTCCTAACATTTCCCTTACTGATTTTTTTTTTATACTGGTGAACACTGGAAGAACTTGGAATTATTATACCCCCCAGTTATTTAAGGCGGTTATTCTTTTTTGTTACATTGGATTGCCTTCATTCCTCCAAAGTATGCCAGGAAACAGGATCAGATGAACAAAGATAATGGTGTTCTTTCTGTTGCTTGGAATAGTTTGGAGGATTCAGTTGCTCCAGATTTACCAACACAAAACTTTCCCTCTTAATATAATTAATGGTTGTGGATATTATTATTATTATTATTGTGATACTGTTAGTAGTTGTGTCTTATCTGTTTCCGTCGTACTTTTTGCATGCACCATTTTTTCTCATTTTACTGTTTGTCTTATTCGTATCAGTCTATTTATTTCGTATCGACCATACTTTTTCCGTAATCCAATAAATTATTCTAATATAAGGTGACATCAATTCCACTGCGATTTTGTTTTCTCTGAATGCTCATTGATCTTTTAGCATAGTACGGTATATATATATCACACACACACACACACACACACACACACACACACACACACACACATACACACACACACACACACACACACACACACACACACACACACACACACACACACACACACACACACACACACACACACACACACACACACACACACACACACACACACACACACAGGCCAATCTCAAGAAAAAAGAGCAGGTAAAATGGAGGTGGGCAGGTAGAGGCGCGGCATTAAAAGCATCACCTCAATTACCTGGTTTAATTAAGCGGTGAGAAAGACTGCTTCCGAGGCGATCCTCCCACTTCCTCCTTAACCCGCTTCTCTCCTTTCTCTTTCCCTTTCTCCTCCGTCTGACCCTCCCATTTCTCATAAACTTGATCCTCTCTCCTCCTCCTCCTCCTCCTCCTCCTCCTTACCTGGCCTTCCTCCTTTATCTCTCCCCATCCCTCTTCCCTATAACTAACATCCTTCTCCTCCCTTTCTTTCCTGACCTTCTCTCTTCTCTATTTATTTATACTCTCTTATATTCCCTTTTCTCTTCATTCAACTCTGCTCCCCTTTCTTTTCTTTGTCTTCCATTCTTTTATATCTGGAGTCTCTTTCTTTTTCTTCTATTTTACTGTATCATTCTCTTGTCTTCCTCAACCTCCTTCATCTACACATTCTCTTCTCTTCTCTATTCTTGCATTCTCCTCTCCATTCACGTCTGTTGTCCCTCACACCACTTTCATCTTACTCCTACCTTTACCGAAGCTATACTCTCTTCCCTTAGGTGATGGTGCAAGCTATTGTGTTGTGTTTGTGATGATTTAGAAGATGGTATTAATTATTGTTGCTTTACTTTGTACAGGCGTTTATTACTGTGTTTCTTATATCTGTGCTGCTGTATTAAGATGTGATGAGAATGTGTGATGCGTACAGATGTGATGTAGAATGACGTGTGATGCGTAAATATGTGTGGTGGTGATTTAACGTTGTGGTAAGGTGGTAAAGTAATTGATTCTTGATGTTACATATGTGAGAAGCATGAGTAGGATATGATGCAGATGTGTGGTGTCTGCGTGGAGATCTAAGTGCGCTGCCTGTGTGTGTGTGTGTGTAGGTTTACGATGCAATACAGATGATCAAACGTCTGAGCTCAGATGTGTTTGTGATGATGTGAGGGGACTTTTATATAACTTCAAGCTTTAGCACTCACAGTCACATTACACATGATTCATGATTTTAATTATCACTAATTGAATGGCGACTACACTGTAGAACCCTAACACAGCTTAAAGCAAAAACAAAGGAAAAAACATACAAGGAGAATGTATCAGTGATAATAAACATACGTCATCACATGAACGTCAAATGAACGAGAATGTTCAAAGGGTATATCATCATAACAGAAACTAAGATCGTATATATATATATATATATATATATATATATATATATATATATATATATATATATATATATATATATATATATATATATATATATATATATATATATATATATATATATATATATATATATATATATATATATATATATATATATATATCATTAAAAGTGATTGTCTGTTCAGCGTTGATTATTTTTCTTTATGTGTTCTATTTTTGTCTAAGTAGTGTCTTAATCTCTCTGGAGAGTTAGTTGATGGTATCCCCATAGGATATCATCACACACACACATATATATATATACCCTCGAAGAGAGGTAGAGGAGTAGGGAAAGGAATACGGGGAGAAAGGAAGAAATAAAAAAAATAGGAAGATCGAGCATGATGAAGCCGAGGGGGAGGGGGAGACAGAAAGGACACATGGATGAGGAGAAGGTGGGAAATCAAATAGTAAGAAGAAGAAAGAGGAAGAAAAAGGAAGAGAGGAAGACAAATAGTAAGGGGAGGGAGGAATCTTAATAGGGTAGAAAGTGGGGAAGATGAAAAGAAGAGAAGAAATAGGAAAAAAATAATGTGGTATGCAGATGAAAACAAGAGATGATAGAGATATGAACATTGAGAGAGCATGGAAGAGGGAAACGAGGAGAACCGAGAGGGAAGGAGAGAGTGAGGGAGAGAGGGAAGGAGAGAGGGAGGGAGAGAGAGGGGGGGGGGGAGGAGTAAAGCATGAAGCGCGAGTCATGGTCAAAGGTAGACTTTTTACAGTTTGTGTGTGGCATGTTACTTCCAGGTCACCGAGCAAGGGGAGCGGGGGGCAAGGTTGATGGGGGCAGGGGGGCAAGGTTGATGGGGGCAGGGGGACAAGGTTGATGGGGATTGGGTGTAAGGTTGGTGGGAATGGGGGCTAAGGTGGGGACAAGAGGGTAAAGATGGGTGGGGATGGGGAGGTCAAGGATGGGAGGCAAGTTGGTAGGGATTGAGTTTGGATTTTGTATATATACCCTCTAGCTCCCTGACACCATCACACTCTAACTAATTATTCCGTTTTGGGAGAATGGGACTCAACATAATTATATTCCCTATGACCAGCGGTAGTTCATATCCTAACATGAGTTTCCATCTTCAGTGTCCTTCCTTCATGTCACACTTGGTTCCACCCAACTACCAGCAATCTAATGCTGTTTTACGCTCTTCTCTGGGTCATGGGACATGGTAAGTGTCTCGTGCGGAAATCACTGCATTTACATCATAAAGGATCTCAATTAGCCTATATACTCATTTCCAATTCTTATCAAACGCACGCGCGTGTGTGTGTATATATGTTTTTTGTACGTGTGTACATATACCGTACGTTGATAGTTGCATGAGTGTGTATGCAAGCACTTCCGCGATATACAGTAGTCATAAATTATTCCTTTGGTTGACGAAAAATTTATCTTGAGGGAAAGTTACTTCATCCTACACGAGCCTGTTTATTAGCTATGCAACAAGATAAAATAAAATAAAATATATTCATCACCCGGGTTAATATCTTAAGTAAAACCTACTTTAAAGACAGATTTATGACATACAGTACGTATAGCTATACACAACCAACTCACTCTTTCTCTCACTTCCCATCTAACCACCTCCCTTCACACTCCTGCCGGGACATCTGCATATCACCAACCTTTCCTCCTACTACCCGTCCTTAGCACCAGGTTGGGTACAAACGGATGAGTAGGGTTGTGCAACATTAGGAAAGCTAACAGCTTCATCCTCTCTCTGATACCCTGCCATTATCACCATTACCCTACCACCATCACCATCACCACCACCACCACCACCACCACCACCACCATCTTCATCTTCACCCCGGCCACTATTACCATTAGCATTAGCGCCTACAGAGAGCTTGACTTGAATAATCTGAATAATAAGTTAATGGTGTATAATGCATGCAGCCATACATATCATTATATAAGAATATTACACTCAGACGTCGTTGAACTTACTTTTGCTTCCCATTCGTATTGTAACTTTGCCAAATATCGAGAGGTAATCTATCTGAGCGCAAAAAAATTACTCTTGTCTAAAATATTTTAATAATGTAATTACAACCAGCTATACGGAAATGGTGATAGCGTTCTTCTTTCTCTCTCTTCTCTAAAAGGTTGAGTGGTTAACATTCTCTTATATCGTTGTTATACTGGACACAGCTGTTTATAACTTATCTCAGTGTATGCTTCCTCCCCTCAAGAAACTAAACATCACTCGCCAAGCGCCTCTGTCTTACTCCATCTCTGTCCAGCTCACAAATGAAAGAGTAAACTGGTCTTATATTTACTGTACACAACTATATAGTTAACTACGGAACACACTACCGTTTTTCATCTAACTCAATTAAACGCAATGTGTCTAGGAATCTTGAACAAAATTGGACATGGATATGGAATTTTCTCACTCTTCTCTTTCGTGTGACAAGTGAGGACACAATTCAGGATTTGTGCCGTTAATCCACCCGCCTCTTAATACAGAAATAAAAGAAGCGTTAGGTCAGGCTACATCACCTTTGTGGTCGATTATACAGTACATGCAAGTGTGTATGTCTGTGCCGAATGTACTCGTTGTCGAAAGTAAAACAGTAAAATGATTTCACATTACATAAAAATTTGGTGGTAATTTTAAGCATATTGAATGAAATATTGTCAAAGAGGCTTGATTACATTGAAGTATTAAATTTCTGTGCCATTTTTTGTTTGAGTGACCAAACAGGACAATCAGAACTATTAATGGCGTAACAGCAGGATTCAAATATCGCAATAAAAAGCAATCAAACGAGTCATTAAAACTCAAACTTTTTTCACTGGTGTTCTCACCCGATAATACCCGGCCGTCACTCCACCCCAAACACCACTCCACACTCACTGCTGCCACTCATCCACCTCTCTATTACTCAATATTCAGGGCTGTTATTCTACTCCTATTGTCACTCCACAGTTACTGTCACTATGCCTTCACCTATTCCCACTCCCTTATCTCTAACCCTATTATGTCACATGCAGTACATAATTAATCATCTATATTATGACCATTTAAACACATCTCGAAATAAACTGTAAATTCTAAGTCGGCACTTATAAATGAAGCCGCATGTAAACAAATAAAATAAAAATAAATAATCCAATAACAATACAGGTTAAGCCAAGGTAAATCCTGATTACAATAGCTAATCTGCAAAGGTAGAGAGCTCTTAAACTCTCTCGGTTATACTGGGATTATTATGAATAATAAAACATTCGTGACATTTTTCTATTTTCTATTTGTCTACACAAAGCGTTTTAGGAAAAACAGGGGGGATATGAAAGAGAAAGTGGGTGTACAGCCTAAAAGTTTGAAGGAAGATATGAATATTGGTAGAAGGAGCTAAAGGGGAAATTCTGTAAAGGGATTTGGAAGACGCGAAAGACACACGTGCCAGAAAATATCAAAGAGAATTCGGAAAATAGGTTAGGAAGGAGAAAGGGGAAACATGGTTAGGCAGAAGTCAAGATTAAGAGAGAAAACTCGTTGGTCAAAAGTTGCTGAAAATAAACAGAAAGTGTGAAAAAGAAATGAGTTGGGAGTCATGACGGAGAAAGGTAAGCTATGGAAAACTGCTGGATATTAGGTGTGGTTTGAGAGGGCAGTGTGAATTCTCCGGGTGATATGAAAAATGACTTTGATAAAGTGGGTTCCGTAAAAATAGCTGGATAATAACCAACCTGAAACATGACTATGTTATTGTAATTCACGGACTTCAATTTGTTCTTTGTTTGGGTAAAGTCTTAACTACCTACTACCTATCATTATATCACTGACATCGCTTTGTAGCTATTTGTATCACAAAAAAACTAATTACGTTATATACAGCATATATAAAAGGTAGGTTAGAAAGCTATGTATTTTCCTTGCTTACCTCAGCATCACTATACAGGCACTGGATATACTTGCAAAGGCAAATAAACCATGATCTCACCTGGAATAGAAAAAACCCACATTGTGTTAGGTTACTATATATGATTTTAGAGTTGTGACCATAACGCTGCATAGAGAATATTACCTAATATAAATATAATTAATTGTCTAACTTAAATATGATGCAATTTCCATAAATTTCTATCTTTAAATGAATTCCCATTCTATCTCTCTTATATATATATATATATATATATATATATATATATATATATATATATATATATATATATATATATATATATATATATATATATATATATATATATATATATATATATATATATATAAACTACTATATAGTGACAAATTTTATTTCCTGTGCATCTGAAACATGCAGAGATAATGTACTACTTTTCATATTATCAATGGAAGTTCAATTCGGTTATTCTGAGATTATCATAAATAATAAAACATGACAGATTAATCTAATTATCAGCTCATTTATTTTCATAATTAGGCTAAATAATCTAATTGTGTCTTTATATAAAACCAGCCAACTAATTCATTATAATCCCTAAACTAATAGCACTCCCAGTTCCTATTTATTATAGAAATGTGCACACTTTTAGCCACACGGTGACTCACGTACAGTAGTTAACACATTTTCCAAGACCACTAAAATGCACGTCATGATTTGGGATTCTCTGTTTGCAAGTGTCCAAAATATATCTGTAACAAAGACGACAACACACCAACTTCTTCAAATACCTATATTCGCCTTGGATTCGTCCACTTAACACTTCATTATGACAGGCAGTATCACAGGTGTACGGATAGTTAAGTTTTATAGGCTTCAGTTCATAAATAATAAACAGATCATTTACTTACCCCTCCTGCTCCTTTTTCTACAAAAACTTCAATAATGATCCACTAATAAAACACACATCTTACCCCTTACATCACCACATAATAATTATAAACCTTACCTCACCACCACACCCTACCACAACCTAACCTTCCCCGTCCTGCCCCACCTTACCACACCCTAACCTGCCCCGTCCCGCCACACCCTACCACACCCTGCCCCGTGCCACCCCACCCCGCCCCGCCCCGCCCCATGCCATTATGTGCCAGGTGAGCCGTTCCCGAGACAACACCATATATATGTAAATGAGTCGTTGTTGGAATATGGTGTATGTATGTATGTATGTATATATGGAGTGTCGGGTCAGTGAGTTTGCCCGTGTGTTGTGTGCTTGGTAGGTAATGAGAGATGGGGAAGGGGGTAATAACAGGTGCCAGCTGAATGACACACATACACATAAACTAATTCTAACTCTAACTCACTCACTCACTCACTCACTCTCTCTCTCTCTCTCACACACACATTTACTGAATATGACGACATTTATAACAAAGCATCACGTGACCTATATACACCAATAGCCATGTCCACACACACACACACACACATATCTATATACGGTACAATTGCACACAAATATTAATCTATTATATGTATTGACACATACTACATCATTGGTATAAAAACGTAGAGATTTCAAATATTACTGGAATAGCCAATATATGTTGAGCGAATGTTTTAGATAATCTCTAATTCATTCTTTTTTTATTTTACTACCAACAACAAAGAGAAATTCATAACGAACTTCGAATATTTTCCAAGCAATTAAAAAAAAAACTAATTATTTTCCCTGATTCTGTAAAGTGTCTGGAGTTCAAATTTGACCTCGTAATTTATAGTCTGTGAAACTTGTTGTTGTTATTGTTGGTTATTGTTATTGTTAGTATTCTACCTATGAAATGTGTGGATATGTTATAGCATGTTTTTAGATTCTCTTTCATTGTCATCATTCTATCTTTTTTTTTATTTAGAGACTATTATATTATTATATTTACTATTATTACTACTATACTGTATTATATTACTACTATATATTACTATTATAATATTTTTGCTTAATATTTGCCTTTCAAGTAGTTATTTTTCACAGTCAACATCATTACTGTCATGTTTCCTTACACCCTTTCTTCGTCTATTTCTTTGTCCTCCTCCACCTCCTTTCTCCCTTCTCCTTCTAACCCCTATATAAGACCCCAATTACCTGAGCCCTCTACCTCTCATCCCTAACCCTAACCCCTTACACCCAGAGCCAAAACACTTTATCATCATCTAAACTACACAATGATAAAATGGTCGTGCCTTTCATAGATATCCAAACCCGTTTTACCTCCATCAGTCAATTGTATGAACAAGGCGAGGACAAAAGTAACTGATCATTAACATTTTTCCAGATTTTATCCAACTCGTAAGCTACCAAAAAAAAAAAAAAACAAAAAAAAAACAGAGATAACACTGCTGGGATAAATTGGAAATGCACTTCACTCGTTTGAAATTCCAGGAGAGGGATATAATGGTTATCTTGTAACACCCTACTTAATGGAACCCTATTTTGTTGACATTGGTGTGAAAAAAACAGAGATAAAAAAAGAGCAACCCAACCCAAGAGGCGAGGTGGGATGAAAAGAGACCAAAACCGGGTACAATTTCCACCTCGGTTTTTGCTGATGGCGACGAAAACCAGGAATCCGGCGAGAAATTGTGGAAGGAAGGGCCGAGGGATGCGGACATTTTTAGCGAAGAAGTAAGAAATTGGGAGTCCGGCATCAAGAAATTTGGTGAAAGGAGAACGAGATGATGGTGGTGGTGGTGGTGGGGATGATGGTCGTGGCGGTGGAAGGGTGGTGGTGGATGGAAGGGTGGTGGTGGATGTGAGTGAGGATACGTGGGTGAAGGGAGAGGTGGGTGGTGGTGTGTGGAGGTGGAGGTACAATCGTGGTCAAAAATATTCATTCATAAAGGGGTCACTCACGGAAGAATTTGACAGTTTCCCTCTGTTTCATATAGCTGATAAACTTTCCAATGAATAGGTTAAGGAAGAAAATATGGGGATAATTATTTATAAGAATGACTTCTTATGAAACAAAAAGAAATGGAAGAGGGAATAAAATTAAGTCAGATAAAAAAAAAACACTATAAAAACATAAAGTATATAAATATATTTAGGTGAAATAAAGGGATCTAGAGAGAGAGAGAGAGAGAGAGAGAGAGAGAGAGAGAGAGAGAGAGAGAGAGAGAGAGAGAGACTCGTAACTAAGGGACAACTCTACGGGTTAGTCACGACACTTTTACGCGTATACGAGTGGCCAGGGCAATGCATATATCGGAAACGGATACTTGCTCCCCCCTCGTGGCCGATCTATACGGCCCTGTCGTCCATTACACCATCTAATTTCAATGAGAGGGGAACAAGTTACAGTATCTTTCTTTCTTTCTCACTCTCTCTCTCTGTCTCTCTCTTTTTTTTTTTTTTTTTTGCTTCAGTTTCTGGTGTACAGGACACATTTTGGAAGCGAGTGCATTAATTAGTTTGGCGTATTTCTTTAGGTGTGTAGTGTATGTGGGTGAGGGTGTATGTGTATTATGTAAGGGAAAATTGTGATGAACTGAAATGAACTGAAGAGGAAAAAGGAAAATCGAGATGAGGCTGGAAGAACTTGTAGCAGGAGGGAAAATGAGATAAAAAGGAGATACAGCAGTAAGGAAGATACAGGAGGTAAGAAGGGGTATTTGAAGCATTGAAATGAGTTCCTCAGGTCCAAAGAGGCGTCAGAACCCTCAAAATAAAGCCCCCAACAATGTTTACAGTGTGTTCTTATGTACTACACGTTTTTATGGAGTATAAGGTATTCGCTGTGTATGTATGTGTGTGTGTGTGTGTGTGTGTGTGTGTGTGTGTTTTACTACTAACACGAAACCTATTTCAGTCTCACTCAATAAATACACCACACACAAAAACAAACACATTTTCTTTCATTCACACACACACACAGAGAGACGCCTGGCCTCCACACCTCATCAGCACACAGAAGACACAGCCAAGCGGCCCTCGCCAAGAAGCTCTCTGAGTGCCGGGTCTTGTTGACTCGTGAGAAAAGAGAGATAGTGAGAGAGTGTGAGAGAGAAAGGAAAAGAGGGAGAGTGGGTAGGACACTTCAGAGGGCCTGGTGAGAGTGTGTTTACTGAGCTAAGGAGCAAACAAGAAGAGCGAGTAGAGTAAACAGAAGGCGTCGGTGTGTGTGTGTCTGCGTTTGTAGCCTAAGAGTGTGTGTGTGTGTGTGTGTGTTTGTGAGTGTGTGTGTGTTGCTTCACCCATGTGACGCCAAGAAGGCATAACCGAAGAGAAGTGCTGGAGGGTTGGTGACAAAGGGGGGCTACATTGAGAAAGGTTAGTAGCCTAGTACTGAAGAATACACAGCATAGAGTCCCATTAAGGTTATATATAGGTTTTAAGGTCAAGCACAGATCACTACGGATCATCCATGAATCTCAAGAGCTCACAGATACGCCCGACTATAGAACAGTTCAGGGGCCAAGAGAAGTGATGTCACATTTTCAAGTTGTCGGTTCGGTCTGAGGGCGTATTGGGGCCATTCCAGTTTGCTATCGAAAGCTTCATAATATTCAGTCATCGTCAATTCTTGGGGGTCACTATTCATTGCTACTGTATCTGTAAAGCATAACTGTTAGGAAAGTGCATTGATGATAAAATGTAAGCGAAACTGTAGTGAGGACAGATGGATGTGGATAGTCTGAAGCAATTAAATACTGGAGACAAATGGAGAGTGAGCAATATGAAGTTGGAACGAACGGGGATATTAAAACGCTGGACACAGGCGATCGAGCTACAGAAATACAGAGATGTAGATAGACTGATAGACAGATAGACAGGCAGGCAAACAGACATACAAACACATAAATACAGAAAAATGTAAGGAGCAGCTGGCGGTTGCATAAACGGACGTATCGACTGAAAAGTATATTGGGAGAAATCAGGAAGGAATAGAGTAATGGAATTTTATTGCAAGAAAAAAGTAAAAATAAATCTGTACTAATACATAATAGATGTTTTCTTCCCCTTAAATGAGTGTAGCCACGCCATGTCGTACTGTACATCTCAGCACCTAGATCCTTGTTGGAGGAGACAACACACTTGATCAAATCATCACAACAGCAATGCTACAAACCACTGACTGAACGACAAAACCAATACCAATATAAATGGGAAGAGAAACATCCAGGATATCACTTGTCATAATAGCATGTGTGTGTGTGTGTGTGTGTGTGTGTGTGTGTGTGTGTGTTGCATCTACTGGCCAAATTGCATTTTAAGATTTGTCCAAATGAACAATCGATATTTATCGATTTATGCAATTTAGTGTTAACACAATTAAAACAATGTTCAAAATCTACGATATTTTTTTTTTCCCGGAAAGGAAGTGTTTAGTGTTAAATATTATTTCGTTTAACCCATAAGCAACCAATTACAGTTTAGGAAATTGTGCCTTTTGGAAAAAACAAAACAAAACATAGAATGCACCTTCTGACTCTCTATATTTGAAAAAATGCAGAGATTAATGCTGGAATGAATTAAATTATTGTATCTCGGTAAAACTGCACTTTCGCTCATATAAATGTTCATAATCACTTACAGATCGGACTTTGAAATGTTTGTCGCCAATGATACAATAAAACAACAGACGGACCAATCAGAAGCAAAATGTGTGGAAAGAAAAAATGAATAAAAATAGAGATGGACAAGTTAAAAGCAGCTATACAAAAATGTACTCATTTGGTGGGTGGGTGGGTGGGTGAGGGATGATGGGGCGGCACAAAGGCTCATACAATTAAGCCTCAGTGGTATAGGATTGCCGACACTAGCGAACAATGACCTCCCACATTATACTACATTATGCCCTCCTCTTCCTCTAGCAAGCCTGCTTCCCGCACCCCACCTCTCTTTCTCTCTCTCTCTCTCTCTCTCTCTCTCTCTCTCTCTCTCTGCAAATGGCGATAGAAAACAAGAACCCTAAATGTTAAAAGGATGAGCCTAATTTGCGGTAGTTATAAAGTCTGGAGAGAGGAACCAGATGAGACTATCCTTCCCGGATCCTTACTGAGTCTGAAACTTCTTACATTTTCTAATTTTTAAATGCTTTCAGACCTTTGAGGTTCTACACTGACTTTACTTTTTATAACAATAAGTAAGCCTCTCATACCCATGAGAAAAACAATGAAATTTATGCAAATTCACTACTCAACATATTTTGCTTGGTCCTCATCCCTGACACTGTCCCTCTTTTCTTTTTATTTCCTTCCTGCATGGTCTTACCTCTCTATCACCGTTTTCTGGCGCTATATGACTTCGCTGTTGTGGCGCCTAATATCAATCAGTCAATCAATCAATCTTCATCCCTGAACCATAACGTGGTAGATGTTGTCTAATGTTCCTTTTGGTTGAAAACATTTCGTCTCCAGCACTGTCTCTCACTCCTGGCCATCCACCAGATCCCTGTCTCCCTTTGCCCTACTTATTCTCAAATGTTTATTTTATTGAACCTTGAAATTATTATGCGATTTCCAGTAAAAAGGTAGAGTTGGCTCCACTTCTGCGTTTCTCCCCTGGCGTTGCCAATGTTGGGCCACTCAGAAATTCGAATCCCGATCCACAAGTTAAAAAATTCGAAACATTCATATCTCAGAGTGAAAGATATGAATGTTCCGAATCTTTTAACTTGTGAATCGGGATTTCCATTTCTGACTGGCCCAACACTGGCAATGTCAGGGGAGAAACGCAGGAGTGGAGCCAACTGTACAGTCGGCGGCAGAAGTCCTGTCGCCTCACCTGCTTCACCGAGACAAGCAGTGCTGATGGATGCGAGAAAGACGCACGTTTTCTACACTTAATAATATCGACTAATGAACATCGCTTGTCTCGGTGAAGCAAGTTATGCGGCAGGACTTTTTCTGCCGACTGTACAACCCACAGCGATAGCCAGCGCAATATAATTAAGTATATGTGATCGCGATCAAAGAGTTACGTAATTACATTATCCTTCCCTAACTTACTCTGAACCACTGTATGTCACTAACACTATCCCTTCCTTTACTCCGGCTCCTCTCATGGCCCTTACCTTACCCTGTCCCTAAACCTGGCCCCTGCTTTGGCTCTTACACTACCCCTCCCTCCCTCCCTCTCGCTGACCCCTCTTAACTATCGAGTCAAAAGGCTACTAGGGGGATAAACGAGACAGGACCCCCCTGAAATCCCTCTCACAAGTCTCTCCCCCCAACTCCCCTTCACACATTTCTCCTCCCACCCCTACCTCCCTCCCCAACCTCGTATTCTTCCCCTTTCACTCCACTGTACGACCTCGCACACTTATTCCCTTCACCCCCTCCTTAACCCCTTGTTACCCTCTACCTCCACCAATGCACACAATACTCCACTTCCCCACCTGCAAGAATAGTTGTGTGCTGTGTGTTTTTGTAAGGAAAAGAGTGAAAATAAAATCGATAGGCTTCCCCTACCCCCACCCAGTAATTAAGCCAGGCATGTAAATGAGGCAGGTATTGTATCATCTGATAGGAATATTTATCATTTAGTGGCACTCAAATTCCATCTGTGAACTTTATAATGAAGGAGTATTTTTCCAGGATTGGCTACTGGAAGATAGCGTAGGGTTGGGTAAAAGAGTGAGGGAAAGTGTTTGGAAACGAGTGAGGGGTGTGAGAGAGAGGGAGGAAAAGAGTTTGGGAGGAAAAGAGTTTGGGAGAGAGAGATGGGTGTGACAAAATATGGGAGGGAAAGAGAATGAGAGTGGATGAATGTGGAGGAGAGTGAGGGAGTGAGAGAATGTCAAAGTCTTAATGAAGATGTAACAAGGGACTCTCTCTGTGTTGAAAAAATGTGAAGGAGGATGAGTGAGGGTCAGGGTCAGGAACAAAACATGAATGTACATAATATATGGGTAAGTGTGAAGAAAGAGAAGACATGTATAAGATCGTACAATAAAAAGACTAAGTCGCTTGATTATTCATTTATTTCAAGTATCCTCTTTAGTTTGTTATTTCGCCAGTGGCTATTATTTGTTGATTTCTGTGAGGAGAATTATCAGAGTAAAAGGATTAAATAAATTTATAATTCATTCTGCTCCAGGTAAGCTCATCAGTGGCTTCAGGAAATATCAAATTGAAGACTTCAAGAAGATTAACTTCACCGACTGCCTTCACAGCAAGTAAACATTCTGTCTTGCTGAGCTCCTTTTGTTGTAAATATGATTTGCATTATATTAGCATGTACCGTCGCTGTCAATATACATATAATAAGCAACGTCCAGTAGCAGGAACAATAAACGAGATAGCAATGAATGGATGATGAGGAGAACGAGTTACTTGGTGTTTTGCCGGAAACATCATTGACAACTATGGATGCAAGAAAAGAAAAAGGAGCTGAAAAGTAAAACGAAAGCCCAAGAGAAGATAATTGAAGTCAAGGGCAGAAAATGAAGAAACTTGGGATATACAAAGTTAAGATCGAAAAAAGAGAGAGAGAAAGAGAGAGAGAGAGAGAGAGAGAGTGAGAGAGAGAGAGAGTGAGAGAGAGAGAGAGAGAGAGAGAGAGAGAGAGAGAGAGAGAGAGAGAAACAGAGAGAGAGAGAGAAAAAAAAAACCCAGAGAGAGAGAGAGAAAAAAACAGAGAGAGAGAGAGTGAAAAACAGAGAGACAGAGAAAGAGAGAGAATGAAAGAGAATGAAAGAGAAAGAGAGAGAAAGAAGAGAGAGAGAGAGAGAAAGAGAGAGACATAGAGACAGAGAGACAGAGAGAGAGAGAGAGAAAAAAAATTGTGAAAATAATTGATGGCAAAAGTTGTCTAAGATGAAAAAGTTAAAATTAGGAAGTTCAGATAGAGAGAGAGAGGAAGCAGGAAACAACAAAATGGAGAGGATGCTTACTAAGGGTATGGGAACGAATAAGGTAAACAGATGGAAAAGCAGAGGAAATGAGAAAGCAATCAAAATAAGAGTATGAAGGAAGGAAGCGCACAAAGGAAGAACGGGATAATGAGAGGAAAATATTGATGATAAAAATGCACAAGACTGAAACAATGGATGAAAGGAGAATAAGAGATTGGGAAAGAAGTAGCACATTCCGGACAAAGATGCACTGAGAAATAATGGGGAAGAGAAAGGATGAAAGAGAACAGCAAAGAGTACGAGAAGAGAATAAGACAGACAGACAGACAGACAGACAGACTAATCGATATGGAAATGGAAAAGTATATATAAATATGAGAGAGAGAGGGAGAGAAGGGAAGGAAGAAAGTATGGAGTTAGATAGATAAGTAGAAGGCAAGAGAGAAGGGAAGGAAGAAAGTATGGAGTTAGATGGTAGAGTAGATGGAGAGAGAGCTAGGGATGGGAGTGAATGAGTCCATCACGAAGGTTGCATTGTGTGTCGTGTTTCCTTCAGGTTTTACACAGGGGCTGAAAAGAGTGCTGTAACAGGAGCCTCGAACCCTATTCTTATCTCCCTTCTACTCTTCCTTCTCTTCTTCTTTCTCTCCCAACTCCACCATCATCTCCTCCTCCTTTTCTTCTTTCTCGCCCACCTATACCACCATCACCATCACCACCACCACCACCACCACCATCACCTTCTCCTCTTCTTTCTCTTTCACTTCCTCCACCACCATACTACCTCCATAACTATTCCTTACTGATCTTTGATTCACGTTCCTACTTCCCCTTCCTTTCCTCCACTTTCTTTTCCTCGTTTAACTCCACCACCTACTCTTCCTCTTCTATCTTTATCTCTACCACCTCCACCTCCACCTCCACCTCCTCTTCCACCTCCACTACCTCATCCTCCCTTCAAACAAGCAACCGGAGATACAGCAAGTGCAATCTCTCTGTGTTGACATTTATTACTCCCGGATTGGCAACGACTATTGGTGCACAATTTTTAGAGGCGAGCGGTGATCCAATCTAGTCGACTATTTCACAGTTTACATGGACCGGGATGCAGCCAGCGAGAAAGAGAGGGAGAAAAATGAGAGGAGAAACAAAGATACGCGAACAGATGAGGAGATATGTAGATGAATAGATGATATAGTAATAATAGAATAAAAAAGATATAAACTGATGTGTGAAATACTTATAATAATACAGGCAGTCGTAAAGAGACAACTTGTAAGACAAAAGGAATGATGTTACAGCATAGAAAGATAAAAGGAGTGGGATATTAGAAAGGCCATGAGATATGTATATAGCTGCATGGGGTGAGTGCATCTCTCATATTTAAGCAATACTGTCCCTCTGCTCGTGTTTACTCTCGGTACAAGCTGGTATCCACGATTGTGATTGGTTAACAATGAAAACACATGCTTGCTTCCATTTCATGTACAGTCGGCGGCAAAAGTCCTGTCGCCTCACTTGCTTCACCGAGGCACGTGATGTTCACAGACTCGAGATTATTATGTGTAGAAAATGTGCGTATTTCTCGAGTCCATGAACAGTGTGCGTCTCGGTGAAGCAGGTGAGGCGACAGGACTTATGCCGCCGACTGTACATCGACTAAAGCACGCACAAACACGCACTCACATATACCTGTACAACATACTCAAACAGACAAGCATGCATACTCACATACCACACGCACGCATGTAAGCAAACACCCACAGGACGCCCATATCTCCGGTCAATATACTTGGAAACATATTAACAATATTAACAGACAACATTTTTGACAACATACTTTCGACTGGTAACAACGCTGCTTAAATTAGTGAGTGATTTGAGAAGGCTGCTGTTTTTCTGAAGGAATTTATTTAACTTGTTGCATTCTCATGGGTTTCTTCCACGGGGTTTAAATTTCTGAAAGTATATACAAAACAACATTTTCCATTACTTCCCACAATAATCATCCCCCTTCCCCCCCAAAAAAAAAAAATATAAATAAATAAACAAAAAATAAATATAAAATAAACAACTAAACAATCAATGAGCTAAGTGGCGTGAGTGACGGAAGCGGGGAGTATCGACAATAAATTTTGCTCACGTCAGCATGTAAACCCAACCCCAGCCACGCCACGCCACGCCACACCACGCCACGCCCCGGGAGCACAATCAAGGGTAATGGAATCAGTCCTGAGTCCGTCGTTTGAGTCCGAGGCAATTTAGCAGTCCGGTGAACCCTAATCGGGGGCGAGCAAACCGCGGAGGAGGAGTTTACGATCCACTGTCCCTCACTCTGATTGGTCCGCCTCTCAAGCCCCCACAAATTAACACAAATTCCGAAATTATACCCAAAGTGCGAAGATTCTTCCGAGAAGGTGTGTTACTTATATGTATGTGTGTGTGTATGTATGTACAGTACACCCATAGACTAAGGCATTGACGCCTTGCTAACCTCACTGTGAATCATGAACCCGTGCCATTTAAAAATGACGTAATTACTAAAGCTTAAACCATAAAGGAGGACACATTACTAAGTGCTTCGGTATTACACGTCACGGTTTCATAGTTCACTGTGAGGAGTCAATACCTTAGTTCGTGGGTGGCAGTGTAAGTGTGAGTGTATGTACAGTATGTATATACAGTACAGTATACTGTATATATTTTTACTAACATTATGTTGTGTAAATTTACTACTGTATATTTTATGTACACTCGAGGTCAGAAATTGTGTCCCGATCTCCTGGCAAGAGGAATCGCAAGCAGCATAGCTTTGAAAGTTTGAACAACGGTGCGTCTCCCTACAACACACAGTTGTTCGAATCATCAAAGCTCAGCTAGTTGCGATTCGTCGTGCCAAGGGATCAGGACACAATTTCTTACCGCGAGTGTACAGCCCTATATCTTCTGACAATAAGTCACTGTTACATATATGAAACTATACGAAGCTCATGCGAGATAACACAGGCACACATCAAGGATGGAAAGGTTCATTCTCGCAAATTACAAAATAACAGGAATGTTCATATCAGTTATCCGCTTCTGTCCAGCATAATTTAGATTATTAGCGAGCATAATAATCAAGATAAACCCTGTTCCTGAAATGGAAACACATATATAGATCATCTACTAGACCATAAGCCCGAAGTGAAGTATGCCCTTAAGGTAAAAGAATGGTACGATATTTTTTTCTTCCCAGCGGTAGCAGCGTGGAATGTAAACAAACCGAGTGGGTTGCCAAGCGTACGATAATAAGTGAGGTATGTGTAATTAAGTAATTAGTGGGGTGTTTTTTGTGACGAAAATTTCCTCTGTCCCCCCTCGTGTACGTCCACTTTCTGTGTGTGAATTCCTGGCGCTGTAGATGGTCACATGACAATTTGTATAGCATGACAGACAAACAGAGTCTCTTCATTTATATATATAGATATTACAATGAAGAAGTTTTGCTTGTTATTAAGTTGCGGCTAAATTATTTGTTTTTCTCTTTTCGTAATGGTTTAACAAAATGTAGACAAATTGAAGGGCTAATGAATCCTCCAAACTCTGCATATACGTATATATGATCCTACCGAAGATGAGACAGAACTTTTGACTTCGTGGGAGGGTACATGACTGAACAATGCTGACCTTGAATGTATACATTTGAATTACTCCACTTAAGCATCCCACAACAACCCCATTCAACCAGAGAGAGAGAGAGAGAGAGAGAGAGAGAGAGAGAGAGAGAGAGAGAGAGAGAGAGAGATGGCGAAATAATGATAAGAGGCGACTCAGGAGTGAAGGGTAACTTTGCATGCCTGGAGGTTACACGCTCTCTGTACACTCATCGTGAAAAAATAATAACTTGCATGTTACTCTGTCAGTCTATTTATTATTCACAGCAGTTACTAGAGAACTGGTTTGCCTTCAATCTTTCATACAACGTTCGGGAGTGCCAACCCAATATGGTGATACAAGCACTGTTCTTTAATATGGTTGACGAAAGAACGTAGACGAAAACTATCTGAGAGGCAAAAAGTATTCCTCTACTTAGACCACTGGTAGCAAGCATATGATCTTTATACCATGAATGTAACCTGACCTAACCTAACCTAACTTGTCTTGCATAGTAACTTGGCCACAATCGATGTCGAGTATCTACACTCAATCCACAACAGCCGCCTCCAGACCACAGCAGGGAGGACCACCAGTGTCAGATACGCTCATCCTGGCTGAGTTATACAACGAGTCTGAACCGGACCATCTTGGTATGTACAGTCGTGGATATAAATTTTAATACGTATATGGATAACTCAAACAAATTGATGACTAATTATTCACGTTTCTATAATTATGATGTTTTTGTTTTGAATAGTGAGTAGCTGTTTGTAGTAAATTAAAAAAAAAAATGTTTTTTTATTGGAAAGATTTTCAATTAATATACGGGAAGAGCTGTCAAACATTTACATGAGTCATCCCACTGTGGATGATTATTGTCAGTAATAATGAATTATGAATGAACATATATTCCACTTCAACTGAGGGTCCCATTCATTCATAAAAATGGGCGAGGAAGCTTGTCAAAAACACCTTGACCCAAGTATAGGCCTACATATATTTTTCTTGTATTATTAGACTAACAAGCAAAAATTTATATCACTGATAGAAAACCAACAATTACTAAATCACAGTAGGCTAGTTGACTAAATGTATAACCTGTATAATTATGTTCTCCAGTAGTTAGTGAGGATATGAATTGTTAAGAAAATGAACAGCCACGTGTAAATTCACGTTGCCCTACTTTATTGTTAATATATATATAAAACCCTCTCTTACACCTGCTTTATTTCCTCCTCTCTCTTCCCTCTTCCCTTCTCTTGTGGCTCCCTTCTTCCCTCCCTGCCTGCCCTACCATTTAAGTCGTGGCCGCCCCCCACCCACCTAACTCAGTGTGTGCCGGTAATATTGGGGTGAGTTGTGCTGGGGTTAAATCCTGCCCCGCCGCATTGTGCTCCCCCTCCCCCACCCTCCTGCTGGCCCTGGGATGGGGTGGAGAGGAGAGATTAGGGTGCTCAGACAGAGGGAGAGGAGGAGGGAAAAGGAAGTGGAGGATGACGAGGAGAAGCAGCAGCAGCAGCAGACGAAAGTGGATTAAGTAATAAAAGGAAGGAGAAAGAAAACAGAAATTTGAGGGAAAAGACTGGCAGTGAATTGTGGGAAGGTAAACTGGAACAGAAACTGATGATGAGGAAAGCAGAGAATGGTGTGTCCTTGACGAGTACAGTATTGAGTCAACAGGAATGAGGAATGAGGAAACTCACATATAAATTCAGTACTTGGGGGAGTGAGATTACCCGATCTATTAGTGGTGATAAAATCTCAACAATTATTTAGTGATTGTGTATTAATTGGATAGAGTAAGATGTCATTAGTTTTTCTATTACTGTATACTGCCAAACTAGATATTTAATTATTGTATAACTGTCTACATACAACATTGTCAAATTATTTGTGGTCACTTATAACTCAGACAGAATTAACCCAAAACTGAGGAGGTATACGAGATGAGGTTGGTGGTGATGAGTAGCAGTATATTACTCCATTACTGTGGCGCCGGAATGGGTCTTCATCACAGTCTCCCGCTTTTAATTACACGCCCAGCCAGTGTACAGCGGGAGGTCGTGGGATGGAGGGGGGGGGGGGTCCCCTAAATGTGAACGGATATACGACACGCAAAAACTAAAACGTACACAGATACAACATGCAAGCAAATTTACTCTTAACGCTTGGCATATACAACGTTCTGGTCTATAACCTTTGCAAGGTAAATGTTACATGGATATAATTAAAAACATTATGCAACATACAAATAGATCGACTAACATCTTCTATCAAAAACAAGGTACAAACAAAATTAATATTCGAATATGCACAGCAAACGAATCAAATGATAAAACAAACAATTCTAAAGTTTGTAGCACTAAAGAGTACAATAGTACATTGTTTGATATAAATGAACTTGTTTCTGGTGCTGTACTTGCACGTTTTTGTCTGTGAATTATATAGAGACAAAAACGTGCTTCTGAACTTGTTTATGCACACAGTATTTGTACTTTGAAACAGAGTTAATATCTATTGTTAGGATCAATTGAGCACCTCCTATCGATTAAGACGACCAAATAATATTAATTTCATATTTAACGGGATTTAATCAAACATGAACTTTTAGGGAAATGAATCAAATAAGCACAACTGATAACTGCACATTTCCACTATACTTGCCACACTTCAATACATGAGCCTTGATATTTTAAAAGTTTTGTTTCGGCTTGACAACTTTATATAATGATAATCTACATCTGTAATAAAATGTGGCGTGTGTTGTAAATTTAATGACGCGAATGAATTAAGATAAAAAGTAGTAAGATGTTTAGTAATCCAATGCAGTCCATTAAACTGAGTTTAACAAAAGGAGATATCTTACAAAGTAAGGTTCGAATTCTATGGGACATCAGGTAAACATATAACAGCAAAAAAGAGATATAAAAGAAGTTAGGTCACCGAAGTTCTAACAAGTAAAAGACAGACCAATATGCAACATGACAGTATACTGGAAACAAGAAATAAAAGACTATCAGGAAACAGGAAGAAAAACACAATATTTATCTAAAACACACAAAATGCTTATACCAAACCTATGTTCAGACACTATGCGATTCCATCTTCTTATGCATTTTGAAACAGCTTGAGTGAAAATGTGTTTCTCTGGAAGCCAAAATTCAATTGTGCCTGATTTTCGGGTTACCCTGGAATACAACAAGAATTCTGTGAGACCTCGCGAATCATGACTGGCAACATAATCTAAAGAGGATATTCCATTATATTTTTCATGTTATGTTTTTCCAACGCAGGAACTAATGGCTTCCAGCAGGATTAAGGAATGTTAATTCTGCTCTCGCGCTAAATGCATAACAATGAAGAATTTAAAATCGGATATTTTGTTCAATTTCATTTCCAGTCTCTTTATAATTTTCTGATTGAAAGTTGGATGTTTATAAAGCTGTATAGGTAAGGACCAGTAATTTTGAGCAAAACAAATACAATATATTATAACACTTGCCTCGTCATATACGAGTGTCATACATAAAGCCTTGGTCACTTTACTATATTTCTCTCTTTGTACGAACCTTGAACATCAATCAATCTCTTGAATTCGGAGCACCAGACGCTGATTACTATAACTGATTAGGATAAAGTGGGTATATGTGTATATGGTTCACAACAGCAACGTCTGCAACACATTTCCATCACTCTAGGAGTCTATGAGGTGACTGGCAGGCTGTCTGAAGAAAGTCTATACTCCAGTCTGACGGGGTCAACATCAAACCACACTTGGGTAATTTACAAAGTGTTGGTGTGATGGTAGGACTGGGATGCTCCTGTCTATCTCCCTGTCTGTTGTTGTCTGTCTACCCGTTGATGTCTGTCTGTCGGTCTCTACATGTTATTCAGGAGGGTTACTGTGTGTTGTCGTGGCAAAATATGCAAGAGGTGGTGGTGAACACTGGACAGGTTATTGTTAGTTCATCTCCTGTTACCAGGCCTTGTGGCCTTGTTCTATACATATATACATATATATACATATATATACATATATACATATATATACATATATACATATATATATATACACATATACATATATATACATATACATATATATACATATAAATATATATATATATATATATATATATATATATATATATATATATATATATATATATATATATATATATATATATATATATATATATATATATATATATATATATATATATATATATATATATTATAAACTGCACTCGGCTGGGTGTCAAATGCATATTGTGATCGACGGGATTACAGAGTGAAAACTCGGAGTATCTAGTGGGTTATTGGTCCGCCAAGGAAGATTATGAGAGAGTGGAATTAAGAAGGTGGATAATTTCTTTATTTTTCTGTACCTTACTACCACCATTACTTCTGCCAAATACTACTACTTCTACTATTTACATTATTACAAAATTTAATATTTCAGAATAACTGGAATCAACAATAACCATTATTTTGTTTCACTGCCTTCTGAGTGTCGGTTAAACTAGTCTTTTTAACTCCCCCGCGAATATTCAGTTAAGTACACAACATTCTGTGACTGTTACCGTTACCACTATAACTCATCTGCTGCCACCACAACCACCACCACAACCACCATTATCTCTACCATCACCACTATTACCCCGATTACCCCCATCACTACCTCTACCCATATCATCATCATCATCATCACTACCACTATCTCTACCATCACCACTACTACCCCTATTACCACCACCACCACCACTACCTTTACCCCTATCATCATCATCACTACCACTACCTCTACTATTACCAATACCTGGACCATTCCGGGATCTACAGGCTTCACCTCGGTTAGTGATAATTGCTGATGAGCCTTGGTGGACCGTCCTATCCTCTCGTCCGTCTGTCGTTCCTTTGTTCATTCAGTATAGTACCGTACCTCTCCAGCCGTCTGTCGGGATGTCTGTCTCTGGCTTTACGAAATATTCCTCTTCTCTTCTTGCCCTTTCATCCAATCATATCTCCTCTGCATGATCAATCTCTCTCTCTCTCTCTCTCTCTCTCTCTCTCTCTCTCTCTCTCTCTCTCTCTCTCTCTCTCTCTCTCTCTCTCTCTCTCTCTCTCTCTCTCTCTCATACAGCCTTTTTTTCAATTCCCCTACCAGTCTACCTCTTACATCACTTCTAACATATCCTGTGTATTTATTTTAGTGATTATCCAATTTCATCTTTTAGGTACACAACAAAAGTAACAGCAAATTCATATTGAATAATACGATGTTTGTTGAATGAAAATATATTTGTGTTGGGCGAAGAAGAATAAAGTAGGAAAGAAGGAGTAAGGAGAGCTGGCATGATAAAAAAAGAATATGAGAGGGGAGAGGAGGAGAGTGGGAGGGGAAATGAGAGCATGCATGGTACGGAGGTAAGAGGAAGACACTAGAGAAAAGAGCTAATAAAATGAGGCAGAAAAGCACAACAGAGGGTAGAAATGAACAGGGGAACGTTTGTTGTAACTGATGTATATAATATATATTTCCAAACAACTGTAATAAATTCTGGCCCAAGACAAGCACACGTTGGACCCATATAACTATAGCCTCGATCCACGCAGGTACAAACACAAAGGGGAAGGGCGTACAACGGGTATATATTACATAGACAAGCTCTCCTTCTTCGGAGTGGCGAATGGAGTGTGTTGATACAAGAGAATAGGAGGGCAGGGTGGAGAAGCCATATACCCAAAGTGTGGTCGGTTTTAGGACGTTCACCATTACAGCAACAACCCACATAAAATTGAGTAAAAATAAGAGTCGAGTCGGTGAGATCTGATTAAAGATGTTCTCTGATTTAGGTTATGTTGGTTCGACTGAGAATAATGATCAATTAAAAATGCAAACGTAGTGGAAAACTTGTTTCAACCTGTCTGGATTAATCCCCCGAGGTCCATCTTCATTTCCTGCTTGGTGGGAGTTGAGTACAGAAGTTGCTATATTTGTAATTATTCTTGTAGGATAATACATCAAGGTAGATTTATGCCATCCGTACTGTATTATTATAATAAAATCTTTCTGGTAGTAATGGATAATTATTTTATTTACAGAAACGTAAACAAGCATATTAGTTTCATTATACCTGCAGATGGCTTAAAACAGTCATAAATAACCAGAATATAATCATGGGATTTAAAAATAGAGTGAAAGGCACTGTTGGTTTTCAGGCTTAAAATGACATAAGTGTGGTATCACCTTGTAACTTGATACCAGCCACGGCACACCTATTCAAGACGCCTTATATCATTTCAAAGTAAATCTGGAGGTATCACGCTGGTTTTGCCGCAATGAATGGCAGCCAAGCAGGCAATCAGGCAGGCAGGCAGGCAGGCAGGTAGGCAGGCAGGCAGGCAATCAGGCAGGCAGGCAGGCAGGCAGGCATTCTGACGAGGATGACGGGGAAACCCTAGTCTTCATAGCGGTATCGGACAGGTGACAATTTTACGTGGTCGGTGCATAATACATGTGAGTGGGTCTGACAGTGTAAGCTGAACCCGCGACCAATAGTAACTGGGTTGTAATATAGTATTTCATTGCTTTTATGCACTTGCTGACAGCCGCAGAGAGAGAGAGAGAGAGAGAGAGAGAGAGAGAGAGAGAGAGAGAGAGAGAGAGAGAGAGAGAGAGAGAGAGCAGGATATGCTTGGATGTTGGGATAGGTTGAAGAGGAATGGGAAGTAAGAGAGTGAAAATGCAGAAGAGAAATAATGACAGAGAATAGCAAAGAGAAACTTATTGTAATGACAAACAAGAACATGAAAATTGTAAGGTGGATATCGAAATGAGAGATCATAAAATACTTCAGCAAGAATAAGGAACAAAAACAGGAACATGACGTAGAAAATTATATGGTAAGAGTCAGTAAATCACCAAATAACACGCACACACACCCACACACAAGTTCAGAAAGAAAACGTAATATCGAGGGCAAATTATTTGTAACCTGCAAATCGCATAATACTAATTAACTGCATAACAGCATTTTCGCTCACTGGTCAATCCCCAAAATCAATCACACGACCGGGTAATGACATCATCACACCAATTGGCCAATCTGGTATTACAAAAAATTCAGAAAACCAAAATCCGATGCGCTGCTACTCTCTGTTTGTACTGGTCCAGTCTTTATGGGATACAATAACGGAATGCGAACTGGTAAAAGAATGCCAGATGTTTTTTTAATATTTGAAGAGATAATATTTTGCGATTGATGTTAGTTTCATAAATGCTTTGAACTCTTTTAGGGCAAGTGCTGTATTACCGGGTTAATTTCACATCTATTTAAAGGGCATTCAAAAATATATTAATAAAGGATAAATACAGTCCTACAGTCATGAATGCAATGTGAAGAGCCTCATGTGCCCAAAGTATGACGGCATCGGAAATGAAACAGCGTCGCTCAGTAACAAAGGTGAGGCTAAATTCAGTCAGTGTGTTAATTACCAACTGACTGAGCCCGGTAGCCAACAAACATGGAGACACAGACGAATTCTTACACCATTTATATTTTGTACTTAAGGAACCTATGATGTAGTCAGAAAATTAGAGATAAATGAGTCTTTCAAACATTGCCACGAAACACCACCTATATGGAAGGAGCTTGTTTCGTGGCATAGTCAGGAGGAGTCAGAAGCCTCCAATATTCATACACGATCACAGGGTCCTTAATACGTATGCATACGTTTAATGCATAGAACCTGTAAATGATGTCCTACTAAATATCACACTATTTTCAACTCTTTTAATTCACCTTAAAATAAATATAGCGATAATTGAATATAGAGTGAACTGGTAACCATATATAATAAAACAAATAAACAAATAAAACTAAAAATAATAATAATACATGGTACCATAAATGGAAAACTTTACACAGATTTTAATGTACACAACAGCAAGTCTACAAACAATCTACTGGTTGAATAAATAATTTTTTTACATTAAATAATGTCCATAAAAAAAAGTGAAATCTAAAGGATATTTTATCATTAAAAGAAAATCAATATAATTCGTTTATTCGTTTAAATTAGTACATCACACAAATCCTCCTGATCAAACAGCTTAAATGAGATTGTGAAAATAATTAATTAATTAATTGCTATAATATATCATGAACTCACTTAATTATCTCTTTAGTAGCTTATGCCAAATATAATGTTATTAACACTTACCCATGAAGGGTATTTGTTAAGCAATGTAACTCTTCATCCCAATCCATGACTTTTATTAACACTTTTAACAACCACTATTGCTCAACATGTACAGCCAATAACTTCACCAACACCAACTTCACACCTTAAATACCACCAGCACACCACCAACACCAAGCAAAAAAACAAAAACATCAACACCAGAGCATCACTCACACCACACCATCACACACCACCATTTACACTACCACACCACCACACATTATTGCACAGCACCAGCAACACCACAACACCAACAATGCCAGCAGTGAGGATCCAAAGTCTCCCAGGCTCAGCACCGCGTATAATGTAATTCGAATAATACCGCCACAATGAGCATTTAGAGCCTCGGGCCAGTAATGAAATATGACGCGCTAAATGTTTACTGAAAATGAAGAAAATTATTGAAGGAATTGGATTATGATAAAAATACGAAATGTGATAATTGAATGAAATAGGCAGAAAGAAGACAGCGCTTGGCTTGAAAGATCCTGCAGCACATGGCAAGAGATAGATAAAGGAGACAGCGAGCAAGAATCGAAGGAGAGAGGCTCGGGTCCGATGGGGCGCCTAGATTCTTTGACTACTTTCCACATCACCTAAGGCAAAGCACCCCAAAATGGGGAAAATGTAAAATAGAACACACGGGTGGAGAAATTAGATGTTTAATACACTTTACTGGAAATGGGAATACAAAAACGAAGAAATTCCAGATCTTGCAGTTACAGTAAGTGTGTATTGCAACGCGAGTTTGTCCTGTAATGTGTAGAACTGAACCCTGTGAAAGCATATCATAAACGCATCACTGATAATATACAATGACGTTGGCTAGTAATATGTTTGGCTTCGTATGCTATCTACTGTATACATTGACATCGTTGTGCGAAACCAAACAGTTATTGTGTATGTGCAGAAACTTTTTACTCATTTTCTCGTCCAATCCTGTATATGGAAGAAAGACTCAAAAATAACCTATTCAATTACAAGCTGCACACTCTTTAAACATTCTTTCTTCTTTCCTCGCTGACAATCCCTCTCTCCCCTCTTTCAATAACGCTTTCAATTGTATCTTCAGGAACCACCCTTTCCCTAGTTAGTCCTCCCCTCTTCTCTCCCCAGGTTCATTCTTCCTCCCCCTCAACCTTTCTTTCTTATTCTAGTGTCCCCCTTCCTCTCTCCTTCGCTTTCTTTTCCTCCCAGAGCCCCTTCCATTCCCACCAGCAGCAGTATCCCTCTCCCTCTCTACTCCCTCCCCCCCACTCCACTCCACTCCACTCCACTCCACTCTCTCTCTCTCTCTCTCTCTCTCTCTCTCTCTCTCTCTCTCTCTCTCTCTCTCTCTCTCTCTCTCTCTCTTTCTCTCTCTCTCTTTCTCCTTCCACATCTTTTTCCTTGATCTATTTTTTTCCACGGGTTTGTATGAAGATCTAGTCCGGCGAAAAAATATGTTAATCCGCCAAAAATCACTCAACACAAAAGTTAAATTACCAATATTACCTTTCCAGTATTTTTTCGTTCGCGCATATAGAACACCTAAAATGAAGAGATGTACACATTTACACACTTAGAATCAATTAATATGTTAAAATACATCAATAACCTCAACACACACAAACACACACACACACACGCACAAGAAAACCTGCATGCTGGCGAGATTTTTTTACATAAAAGAAAGAACAGATAAATATAATTGAAAAAACTATATATATATAAAAAATAAAAATATAAAAAAAAATAAGCTGGAAAATGGGCAGCCGAGGACCATTTAAAAGCCAACCCCCTGCTCGACCCTGATACGTGCATTTTTAGGTAAGGAATAATTGCTGGATATTATTGCTGGCCAGTGAAAAGTTTGATTTGGATTACTGGCCGTGGACTGTGGTGGTGGAGGCTGCTTGTGTTCTGCTCTTCCTGCCTCATCTCTGTCTGTCTGGCTCTTTACTATGGGTGAATGGCCATTTTGTTTAGGTGCCTCTGTGTGTGTGTATGTGTGTGTGTGTGTGTAAGTGTGTGTAGGTGTGTGTGTGTAGGTGTGTGTGTGAGTTAATGTGTTTTACTGTGTGTTTGTGTGTGATGTAACCGCACCTGTCTTAATGTGTTTAACTGTGTGTGTGTTTGTGTGTCTTTAAGTACTGTATGTGACTGCAATAGTGTTGGTCGATTTTCAGTATCTCCGTCTCTCTGTCGTTATTTGAGTTATTTTTATGGAGTATATCTATAACTTTATTTCTTATCGATATTATTGTGTCTATCTATATATACGTCTACCAATTAGCACCTACAGGTTATTTCATCAGTATTAATCTTCTCTCTGTAAGGTATAAATAATTCCAGGTGTGTACTCACTCTTTAACATATTAGAATCTACAAATATTAGCGAATCCCCCAAGTTGTGTATTTCAAAGATAACGTATGCAAGGGATAAATATTTTCTCAAGCTGTGTATGACAAACTTAAAGGCACACAAAATTATACATCATTAACATTTCCCTTGCTGTGTACAGAATACTTAAAGTTGGGTTGGTGTATGATTCAGTCTCTCACAGTGCCAGGGTATATGTATACATAAAACTTACCACACTGTGTATTATTATTAAAACGAACCAGCGTGTATTATTCAGAATATCCAAGTGTATGTGTGTGTGTGTGTGTGTGTGTGTGTGTGTGTGTGTGTGTGTGTGTGTGTGTGTGTGTGTGTGTGTGTGTGTGTGTCCCTCTGTGTAGATGTGTGTGTGTGTCCCTGTGTTTGTGTGTGTGTGTGTGTGTCTACATTAAAAGGAACACATATGTATGAGTTCATGGGCGCCTGTGTCTGCCTCCTCATGAACACTGACGGTGCTAATGGCCTAAGTTTATATTTACGGCACCTTAACTTTATGCCTCTTCCCCCACCTTCCCTCCCTTCCCTCCTTCCCTCTCTCTCTCTCCCTCTCTCTTTTATTTCACAATCTCTCTCTCTCTCCCTCTCTCTCATTTCACAATCTCTCTCTCTCTCCCTCTCTCTCATTTCACAGTCTCTCTCTCTCTCTCTCTCTCTCTCTCTCTCTCTCTCTCTCTCTCTCTCTCTCTCTCATTTCACAATCTCTCTCTCTCTCTCTCTCTATCTATCTATCTATCTATCTATCTATTTATCTATCTATTTATCTCTCTATCTCTCTATCTCTCTATCTATCTATCTATCTATCTATCTATCTATCTATCTATCTATCTATCTATCTATCTACCACTCATCTCACGTTAATATAATTTCCTCATTATTTATATTTCCTTTTCCCTTCCTTCCCTTACACCCACTCTCCTTTCTCTCACCTCAGTCTTTCTCCGTTTCCCCATCTCCTTCAATCGCCCTCCCCCTCTCTTTCAATCTTCCCTCCTTTCATCACATTCTCCCTCTTCTTCATTTCCTTCATACTCGCTCCCCTCTCATTCACTCCCTCGCCTGCCTTGTTAGTATATTTTTACAACAAGGAGTTTTTGTGATGGTAATGCACATTTAGACTGTCCTAGTTCCCTACAACCTGTATATATATAATATTATTTGACTTTTCAAACTTTTTTCGTTGTTTATTTCGACATTTTTCAGTTGTTCGTTTCAACATGTTGTCACATTATTATTTCATCTGAATTGTGAAATAGAGCACACATACATACGCAAGCACACGCAGGCACATACACACACACGCAGGCACACGCACATTTACACACACAAGCACACGCAGGCACATACATACATACATACATACACACGCAAGCACACGCAGGCACTGACACACATACATATACATACCAAGGCACGCACAAACAACACCTTATTAGTGCCGAGCCGATATTAAGTGCGTGTCGTGCCATTCTCCCTCTTACAGAAACCAATAACAAGGGTGACTGCTTCCTTGCATGGCCTCTCAACCCTTGGCTTATTGAGTCGTGTCTTGCTCTTGTTGTTTTCCTTCCACAATATTATTTTTCTTGGTATATCTCGAAATGCATAATTATATATATACTCGTGTTCAAGGATATAGATTTTAATATATATATGGTTAATACAATTGGAATATAGTAAGAAGTGACGTGTACCAACCAGACACGAAATACTATTCTAGATAATAATTACTATGTTGAAGGCGATCTGTAGGCTACCGATTCATCCAAACTGTGCCATGAAACAAAGAACCATGGCTATATGTGGGTAGTTTGCTGCTCTGCACAATTTGAAGTAATCAGTAGCCGGCAATAGGTGAAATTATAAATGCGTATGACACTGACACTTTTACCCCCCAATGGCTGGTTAATGTTCCGTCCCTCCACCATATGCCACACTCCATTGTTTGTATCGGAAATGAAATAGCGTCGCTCGTTTTCTAAACCGCTGTTAATTAATTTGCCCAAATGTCTGGGGATCAAGCCTGCTCTTATCATAAAAAGTAATAAAAATCATGAATGTTTTGATATATTGTTGCATGAAGAATATATCCGTATATAACTTATCAATGTCCATGAAAACAGATGACTCTGCGTATATTCCATTTTTACTAACATCACTAAGCCACTGACCGACTAATACCCTTGATGATGATGATTCTCTGCCTGTGTGATATTATAATTTTCAACATTAACCATAACGCTGCCGACTCTGACCAACACGATATCATCAAAAGGACTCGTGTGACAAATGCCAGATATCATTTAAAAATTTATTCTTTTTATTTCTTAATGTAGTCTTCTAGTTTTCCCCTACGTGACTCTTATTTTTTCTCAGCTCAGTGGCAAAGGATTCGTTTTACAGTTCGAATACAATCCAATTTCATATTTTCGTTTACAGTTTCAATCATTAATCTTTACCATTTCTTCTTCCTCTCCTTTCCAAATCCAAAATTAATCTCCTCTTCTTCACCTTACTCTTATTCATCTCCATCTTTCTTCTCTACTTTCTTCACCATGACTCTTACTCTTATCCCATCTTACTTCTCTTCTTCCTAGCCTTCTCTCTTCTTCATGTTCCAATTTCCTTTTCGTTCTTCTCTTCCTCTTCCATCTCACCTCCCTCCTGCTCAGCGGCCGTAACTCTACTCTCCCTTCCCTACCTCCCTCGTACTTCAATATCCCAGAGTCTATAATTCCGGACCAGCTATAATTTGCTCTATTAATATTCGGCCATCAAAATTTAGCGCCCCTAACACAACACAGCAAGGCAGGCAGGCAGGCAGGCAGGCAGGCAGGCAGGAAGGCAGGCAGGCAGGAAGGCAGGCAGGCAGGAAGGCAGACAGGGGGCATGAATGGCTGGATGTTTATCGTAAGACGGAGATGTACTGAGTAATAGAAAATGAGAGGAAAAAGAGTTAAGAGAAGGAGTGAGTGGGAAGACTAGTTGCTGATTTGAATGGAAATATGACAATGAGAGGAAATGAGAGGAGTACCAGAGGGATTTAGACTTTATAGGTGTCTACGAAAGAAGTTCGGAAATACGAAAGTGAGAGGGCTTTTGAAGCCGGAATACCAGAGTGATGACTTGTGCAACCCTGATTGGACAAGTGGAGACGACAGACAATGCTTTGGAAATAGAATGTTTAAATATTTAATAAAGTGGGAATGTGAGAACTACTTTCGGTCACACGAACTCAGATTACTTGGCAGAACATCAAATAGAGTCGAACATTCCCTTTATTACGAGGACAAATCAGGATGACGAGGTGGGGGAGCGGCAATCTCTATTATGAAATGCATAAATTCAAGTGAAATCGCTTTACACACAACAAATTGGACCTTGTAAAGTAAGTGACAATGCGTTTGAACCCGAGCAGTGATGAAGGAAAATGAGTGGGAGAGGAATGGATGGAGGAGCAGAGAATATAATCAGAGAGCGAGCGTGGATTAGTAGGAGATGAGCGAGGATGTTTGAGAAAGCGATTAATTACGTGGGAGACAAGAGTGGGAAGGCAGGAATAGGCTACGTGGGAGGCAGACAAAAGCGTGGAATTTTATCTAGCGGGAATGTGGTAGAGAGTCCTGGTAAATGAAAGAGGGATAATTATATTGAACAGCATTTCAGGAGTCTTGGCCCTCTTTTGGATTTTATTAAGATTAAACAAGCATATTAATTAATTATGCCATACAAAAAACATAATAATAATTTCGGCATTCTGTTCATATTATTATGCAGCATATGAGAATAAACACGCCAAGGGTTTTATTGTTGTTGTTATAAGGATGTTCAGTGGAGCCAAGAAAATAATGTCGGAATATGTACACCAGCCAGAGTAAATTAAAACATTCACACGCACACACGCACACAGAAAAAACAAAAATAAAATAAACGGAGGACAAATATTTTAGGAGGACAAAGCGAAAAGTTGGTGAATATGAGTTCCGAGATGACGAACTCTCCCTCAGTTTTCCTTCATTACTGCATGCCCCCACAACGTCACCTCTCACACCCCCAGGCGGGACATATACTACATCAACAGGGAATATTATATAGCCAAATACAGTACTTATTTCATCTTATCTTCTTCGTTTGTAGCTTCTGTAGGAAAGTGTCCACATGCAGCCGATATCTTGCAACGAAATCGTGATCGGCCGGACCTTCGACACCCTGCCAATTTTAAGCAAAGGTTGAGAAAGACTTTATGACTGTTTTTGTTTTTGCTTTAACCAATTATTCCAGAGTTATACAGCACCTTATATACCTAACAAAACATCAACTACTACTGACATTCATTTTACCACACAATACCGGCCCACCCCACTAGAATAAAATAAAACCAAACTCATGTCTCTGATAATGACCCTTCCCGTTAACCCCGAATCATTTACTGGCTGGTAGCGGCAAAACATCATCACCTCATCAGCTCTAATTGGTCACTTCCAGCCACAGGGGAAAAAATGGTAAAATATGCCCGTAATGAAACCCTGGCCCGAGTTAACTGGACAAATCGCACAAAAATGTATTCCAATTTGATTTCTTTTTGCCCGACCCACATGAACGAGGAGAAACATACAGAAGTGGATATGAGTTTTGATACACCTTAGAGTTTTATAATATGGTTTTGGTAAGGGCTTAGTTGTTTGATGGGCCTTACGGTATTACTAAAGGGATGTATTCTCATGTTTAATTTAGTCGGTAATTCTATTCTCCAACCAGCCCATTCTCCTTACCTTTTTTTCCTTTTAATATCTATCCTATCCTCATTTTATTAATTAATTCAATTTTCCATTCACCTCCTCTCTCAACGTGCCTCAACCACCTCCTTAACTCCCCTCCATTCCTCTTGCCATTCTCTCTCTCTCTCTCTCTCTCTCTCTCTCTCTCTCTCTCTCTCTCTCTCTCCTCTCTCTCTCTCTCTCTCTCTCTCTCTCTCTCTCTCCTCTCTCTCTCTCTCTCTCTCTCTCTCTCTCTCTCTCTCTCTATCTCCCTGGATTCCACATGTGTATCTCACCGTGTTGCCCTCCTCCAGGACAGCTATACCTCTTAATGCCAGCGCACCCCACACAGTGATGAGGGGAGGTGTCCACTGGCCCCCAAAAGGATTCCAATCACGACCCTGGACCCCCACCAGCTTCCCCTTTCTTCCTTTCCCTGCATGACGTTGCTTTCCTCTCCTTTCCTCTCTGGTTCTTCCTGTCCTCTTCCTTAATTTCTTTACCATTCACTTATTCACTTAGCCACTCTGTATCTCATCTTTCTTCCTCTGTATTCTTCTATACTCATTCTCGTGCCTTCACTCCCATATT